>ML414030.1:0-75052 GCA_005239525.1 Nicotiana knightiana | reverse complement strand
AGATTTTTGGATCAGGGATCAGTGCGATAAGGTTATGTGAAGTGTATATTAAAGAACAAATACCATTATTCAGGTTCATAATGAAGTGATGATTCTAGTCAAGATGAGGTATTCAAGGAATTGTTAACTCTGCAGTTGGGTATGAATTTATGCACATCTCCTCTGTTGTGGTGGTATCGTCAGCATTATAGCGGGATGTATATATATATATCACGAGGTGCATTGGGAGCACCAGATTCATGGAATTTTGGCTATTTAGGTTTAGGGGATGTCGTTGTGGTCAGATGATGAGTTATGCGGTGAATGGTGCTGATTCAGCAAAGGTATGCAGTCATGTTCTGGTATGTTGTGTGGTAGTCGATACAGTGTTTATATATTGGAACTAGGCCTGGCAGAGAAAATTTCAAGTGTTGGAACTAGGTTCTGAGCTTATTATATGGATAAAAGAAGAATCTTCAGATTTGATCAAGATAATGTACTCAACGGGGTTGTGGTAGCACAGACAAGTGCTCGAGGTGTTAAACAGTGATTTCAGGTAACTCCATAGCAGTTCTTAGCACGTTCGAGGACGAACATCGGTTTAAGCGGTCGGTCGTTTTGAGCTCTAGCGCGTCGTTAAGCGGTTTGAGGCCGTGAGCAACTTCGTTTCAGGTGTTATGACTTGTAGGTGTGGTCGGAATTGAATTTCGGGAAGTTTAGAGTTTATTTGGAAAGAAAATTCTCATTTCAGAAGCCTTAAGTTGGAATAATCAACTAAGATTGGAATTTTGAGTAAACGACCTCCGAATCAGGATTTGAAGGTTCCAGTAGGTTCATATGATGATTTCAGACTTAATCACATGCATAACTTAATCACACTGAAGGAACTGGTCACTGCCGTAAATGTGCCATTTCAACCATGGCTAATCAATCTATTTTGTTTTAATCATCTTCAATTGCTTCAAGAATAATAGCAACTTCCTTCGAATCATAGAAAACTCAACCCTCACTCATTCTGAGTGACCTTGATCCACGAGACTATGCTTCCTAAATCCCGCAACCCGTCTCATACCCTCCTGATAATCTTTCTACAATCCAGAGTTTATTTCTCTCACTCCTCTAATACTATCCTGTATGATGAAACATATCATAGAAAATTCTAACCCTCCTCCTTTTTCTCAGAAATTACTCTGAAAAAGCTCGATTCTCGATCATACTGCTGCCTGAAACCCTTAAACGCCGCATTCTTAACTTTTGAATTTACTAGGACCGCTATTGAGAGTCACCCACTCTGACTGGCCCCGAATACAATCAACTCCAAGGCTCTTCTAGCACATGAACACTCTTTCCCTTGAAGCACGTGACTGAGTCACTACTTTGACAACTCACCTATGCCTTAAGCAAAATTCTGAATCTTTCAAAGCCTAACCCTGGCCCGACAGGGCCAACTTTTGTACACATTCATCAAATCCCACACACAATCACCATTTTACTCCTTTCCCTTAGCTGTAATAACTTGCCAACACACCGAAAATCCTTAACTCTATGATAACACAATCCTGCAACCCAACTGTAGATGGTGGGACTCCCCCACTTAGCCCGAAGCTACTCCTTGCACCACTCTAGACCCTGCCGAGATCCTTTCTCCTTTGATAACATGATCTTGGTCAACCAATCTGTCCAATTCTTCCAAATTCTCTTGCTAGCACTCCCTAGGTACTCAAATTCTCTAGCATCATTCACACATTATGCCTCCTACCGAATAGCCACTAGAACCCCTCACAAAGATCTGCCAACCATGCCACCACTAACCTATTCACAGGAGATAACCCACCTGTGGAAATCACCCGCGGACACCTTCCAACGACGCTGAGATGCACGCTCTCTACGACTTTAATACCCCATCCTACGCCCTGCTTCATTTACCAACTTCACTAGTCCGTCCGCTCCTCATGGACATCCATTAAATGCGCGACAATATCTTCAAATTCCAAGCTATGCTGCCGCTCCCCCCACTTTGCGATTTCTCGACTTCCGCTCCTTACACCTGGCCTCCTAGAAATGGAACCACCGCCTAATCTCACTTCCGGATCATTCTCTGTAGCTCTCAAACTAGCAGATCACCACGACTTCAAGCTCTCCGGAGATCATCTTGCTCTAGCTGCCTTCATTATCAACACTTATCCGGTACTGAACCACCGCACCTCGCGGTCTCTGCCAATCGTATTCTTCAATACTTCTTCTCAATACTCTGACCCCACGCCACCAAAGAAACCATAGCACCAACAAACTTAACACATTCCAATTGATTAATGACGACGACTTCACGTCACATGTGCATATCCCATCTCACTTGAAGACACCGAGTCTTACTATTTTATCAACCCCAACCGGACCATTCATAATCCAAATGCCTTTCCTCTGCCGGAACTAAAATACCGAAATCTCAAAATCACACTCTGAGAAGACCTCCCTTCAAACCATTCATCACCCCCAACATACAGGCAAGCATTCTATCATATCGACACCGCGCGATAACCAATCGCAAGCATCATCACTACCTGAGCATAGCATTAAGGATCTCAGAAACACAGCTACCGAGCTGACACAACATATTATTCTTTTGTAGGGCCATAACAACAGCCCCAACCAATTACACATGAAAACATCTCGAATTACATCCGTAGCACCATTTCAATTCCTCCAATTCCTGATTCATAGCAAGCGCTCGCGACACGTCAGATTGAGTAGGAATAAACATAGGCATAAGCCTCAAAGGAATCAAATCGCACGATGAGGAATCAAGAAGGGAAGTACTCCTAACAGCCCCGTAGCCTCTCGAAGATAAGTACAGACGTCTCCGTACCGATCCGCAAGACTCTACTAGACTTGCTCGTGACTCGTGAGACCTACGGGAACCTAGAGCTCTGATACCATGTTGTCACGACCCAAAATCCCTAAGTTCGTGGTGACGCCAGACATCATTGTCAGGCAAGCCAATCATTAATTAATTGAAATAAATTTCCGGTTTTAACATTTATGAAAAACATTTCCTTTCACTTTATTACATATTAACCAAATAAAATCTGTTAAGTAAAACAATGGTTTGAATACTACACTTCAGCAAATATATCCCAACACATCCCAGAACCCGGTGTCACAAGTACATGAGAAATTTCTAAGAATTTATACAATCATCACAAAGCTTGTCCGAAATACAAATTGGACAAGGAAATTAAAAAAATAAATAAAATAAATAATGTACGAGGGAGACACTGTGTCATGACCCAAAATTCTATCTTAGGTCATGATGGCGCCCAACAGCAGGGTCAGGCAAGCCAACACTCAATTTACTAAGGGTTCTTTCTTATTAGATTAAATATTTCAACATATACTCAGTTTTTAAAACTTAAAACATGAATCTACAAGGATAATTAGCCTAATTTTAATCAAAAGCAGTCATGAAAAGGTGTGAGCCAATATATATACAAACCCGAAATCCATAAAAACTATCACGTGTGTGCTAGGAACTAGTGTCACAAGTCATCCAAGCATACTAACAGAATATACAAAAGATATAATATACAGTCCCACTGTTTGAAGGAAATAAACGGGAAATAAGAAAAAGAAACCCCATGGTGCTGCCGGAGATCGCCAGGAGAAAGCAGCTCACCGTGAAGTCAGGCCCGTCTATAATCAAAATCAAGCTCCGGTCCGACAACCAGATGCACCAGCCTCAGAACCTGTACAATTAAGTATAGAAGTGTAGCATGAGTTCATAAATATATATGTACCCAGTGAGTATCCCATCTAACCTCGAAGAGGTAGTGACGAGAGGTTGACATGACACTCACTAAGGTCCAACAATATAATTTAACAGAATATGATGGATACGGTAGGCATGTAAAGGCAGTGAAGCAACAAATATATATAAGGCACTGAAATCCAAGGAAGTACTGGGAATGAATAAAACAATTACTACTTCACCTTCCCCCAATATCTGTCAAATCAATGTCCATGAATTTAGTAACAAATAAATCATGCGCATGCAGGGTAAGGACAACTGGCCGGAGTCATAAGATAGTCATGCCCGTGCACTTCCAAGGGTCAAACGACCCGAACCATAAGGGCACCTTTCCATAAAGTACTCACATCTATGCACTGCCGAGGATCGCACGGCAGAACCAAAAGTGCATCTTTACCATGAAGTAATCCTCTCTATGCACTGCCGAGGATCGAACGGCCCGAACCAAAAGTACATCTCTCAATCTGCTGTGGCGTACGGCCCATTCCCATAAGAGTGGGGAAAATCACACTCCACTCGCGGAATGTAAATTGTGAAGCGGTCACATGCACATACATTATTCCTTTTTAAATTACTTTTCAGGGAACAATTCCTTACAAGTTTCTCAAATTCCATGACCTCAGGGAAATAAGCCGCATGTAACATTTAATTTATTAAGCATATAGTTCATATCAAGTAAAACACAAGGCATGATGTGGGCCTAACTACCCGGACATAATAGTAATAGTCGCTACGTACGAAATCTCGTCACTTTGTACGTACGTAGCCCCGACAATTATCACATATAGCATTTAAATCACCTAGGGGACAACTCCCTCTTACAAGGTTAGAAAGCAGACTCACCTCGTGTTGAATCTACTCCCCGGACCAAGAACGCGCCCGAAACTCCGAACTCTACACCCGAGGACTCGAAACTAGCCAAATGTTATACAAATACATCAATTTATGCTTAAAGTATGGAAATTCGCCTACTTATTTAGCAAATTCATCATTCTTGAAGAAATTCCAAAATTCACCCGGGCCTGCACGCTCGGATTCCGAAAATTCACAAAGGAACCACTCACCCATAACCTAAGGATCGTTAATACATGATTTTTACTTGCTTTCATAGCTAATTGACGGGTAATTCTCTAAATTCTGAAAGCCCTAGGTTACTACCCAATTCTTGATTTTTACTAATTAAGAAGGTTAACTTAACTAAGAATTCATGAATTAAACCAACTTTGGGATAGAAATTTACTTACCTCTCAGTGGTTGGGTCGTGGAACCCCTTTCCCAAGCTCTCAAAGTGTTTTAATGGAGGAAGGAATGAAGAAAACAATGAAGAATCCCGTATTTAAGAAACACACTGTTTGACAGTGGTTCCGCACTTGCGGCTCAAGGACTGCACGTGCAATCTCGCACCTGCGAGATAAGGTTCGCACCTGCAGAAATGGACGAGGAAGCCTGGACTCGCACCTGCGGAGAGGAGACCGCACCTGCGGCCCCGCACCTTCGAGAAATGGGCTGCCTGCTGGGGGGTCGCACCTGCGAGGCTGGGACAACATGAGCGGTCCCGCACCTGCGACTGGGCAATCGCACCTGCGGTCACACCAGAACATGTGCACCAACAGCTATTTCAGCTGGTTTTTGGCCTCATATGGTGTTCGGGAGGCACCTGGGCCCACCCGAACCCCCGTCCAAATATACCAACAAGTCTCAAATCATACTACAGACTCGCTCGAGCCTTCGGACCACTCAAAACAACGCCAAAACTCAAAATGACATCCCAAAACCACTAGAATCATAACTTAAGAACTTCAAGTTCTTGAATTCGATAACAATGCGCTGAACCGTACCTATACTACTCGGAATGATACCAAATTTTGCAGGCAAGTCATAAATGACATAACAGAACTATTTCGGTCTCGAAATTTCATTCGGACCTTGATAACACAAAAACACATCCCAAACCACAAATAGGAACTTACGGAACTCTTATTTCAATATTGGGCGCCGAAACGCTCCCGGGTCATCCAAAATCCATTCCGAACATACGCCCAAGTTCGAAATCATCATATGAAGCTACTAGAACTGTCGAAACTCGATTCTGAGGTCGTTTACCCAAAATGTTGACCGAAGTGAAACTTGTCCTTAAAGGCCAACCTTAAGGAACCAAGTGTTCCTATAGCACTCTAAACACTTCCAAATCCCGGACCACCCGCCCCCGCAAGTCATAAATCACAATAAGACACTATGGGAAGTTTCATTTAGGGGAACGGGGTCCGATAATGCAAAATGACCGGTCGGGTCGTTTNCTGCTCCGCATGTCCTCCTCGGACTCCCAGGTCGCTTCCTCGACTGGTTGGCCCCTCCACTGGACCTTCACTGCAGAAACTCTCTTGGACCTCAACTAGAGATCTTGCCTATCAGTAATAGCAACTGGCTCCTCCTCGTAGCCCTACCTCTCATCCAACTGAATAGTGCTGAAATCAACCACGTGAGAGATGTTGGCATGGTACCTCTGGAGCATGGATACATAAAAGACCGGATGAACTCCTGATAAACTGGGAGGTAAGGCTAGCTCATAAGCAACCTCCCCAACTCGCCTCAACACCTCGAAGGGACCTATAAACCTCGGGCTCAGCTTGCCCTTCTTCCCAAACCTCATAATACCCTTCATCGGCGAGACCTTCAACAGAACCTTGTCTCTCTCCATAAATGATACATCACGCGCCCTCTGATCCGTGTAACTCTTCTGTCTAGATTGTGCTGTGCGGAGCCTCTCCTGAATCAACTTCACCCTCTCCAAAACATCCCTCACCAGGTCGGTACCATATAACTTAGCCTCACCAGGCTCAAACCACCCGATAGGGGAACGACATCGTCGGCCACACAAAGCCTCAAATGGGGCCATCTCGATCGTGGACTAGTAACTATTATGTAAGCAAACTCGGCCAAAGGCAAGAACTGGTCCCACTGACCCCCGAAGTCAATCACGCATGCCCTGAGCATGTCCTCCAATATCTGAATTGTACGCTCTGACTGGCCATTAGTCTGAGGGTGAAATGTTGTGTTGAGATCTATCTGGGTGCCCATCTCACTATGCAATGCTTTCCAGAAGTGTGAGGTGAATTGAGGACCTCGATCTAACATAATGGACAACGGCACACCGTGCAACCGGACTATCTCCCGAATGTAGATCTGGGCTAACCTCTCAGAAGTATAAGTAGTAGCTACTGGAATGAAATGCGCCGATTTGGTCAATCTATCCATAATGACCCAAACCGCGTCAAACTTCCGCAAAGTCTGAGGCAACCCAACCACAAAGTCTATAGTGATGCGCTCCCATTTCCACTCAGGAATGGGCATCTGCTGAAGTAGGCCTCCTGGCCTCTGGTGCTCATACTTCACTTGCTGGCAATTAAGACACTTAATCACATACTCCATGATGTCCCTCTTCATCCGCCTCCACCAGTAATGTTGCTTCAAATCACGATACATCTTCATAGCACCAGGATGAACAGAATACCGAGAATTGTGTGCCTCCTCTAGAATCCTCTCCCTTAGGCCATCAACATTAGGAACACATAAGCGGACCTGAAGTGTCAGAACACCATCCTCGCCAATAGTAACCTCCTTGGCCCTACCCTGAACCACTGTCACCCATAGCTCTGCCAAACACGGATCATCATACTGCCGAGCCTTAATCTCCCCAAATAACGAAGACTGAGCAACCACATGTGCTAAAACTCGACGAGGCTCTGAAAGGTCTAATCTCACCAGGCGATTGGCCAAGGACTGAATGTCCAAGGACTGAAGCTAGAGGTCCCTCCTTTGCTGCAATATAAGCCAAGCTACCCATAGTCTCCGCCTTCCTGCTCAAAGCATCTGCTACCACATTTGCCTTTCTCGGATGATAAATAATGGTGATATCATAATCCTTCAACAACTCAAGCCATCTGCGCTGCCTCAAATTAAGATCCCTCTGCTTGAACAAGTGCTGCAAGCTACGATGGTCTGTATAAATCTCACAGTACACTCCATACAAGTAGTGCCTCCAAATCTTAAGAGCATGAACAATCGCCGTCAACTCCAAATCGTGCACAAGATAATTCTTCTCATGAACCTTCAGCGGGCGAGAAGCATAAGCAATAAGTCTTCCTTCCTGCATCAACACACACCCCAAGCCAACGCGCGAAGCGTCATAATATACTGTATATATCCCAGAACCGGAAGGCAATACTAGAAGTGGTGCTGAGGTCAATGCTGTCTTAAGATTCTGAAAGATCGCCTCACACTCGTCAGACCATCGGAACGGGGCATTCGTCTGAGTCAATCTGGTCAATGGAGCTGCAATATAAGAGAACCCTCCACAAACTGGCGATAATAGCCTGCTAGGCCCAAAAATCTCCTAATCTCTGTAGCTGAAGTAGGACGCGACCAACTCTGAACTGCCTCGATCTTCTGTGGATCAACCTTGATACCCTCTCTAGATACCACATGCCCTAGGAATGCTACGGAATTCAACCAGAACTCACACTTGGAGAACTTAGCATATAGCTTCTGTTCCCGCAAGGTCTGGAGCACAATCCTCAAATGCTGCTCGTGCTCACCCAGGATACGTGAGTAAATCAAGATGTCATCTATGAAGACAATGACAAAGGAATCAATATACGGCCTGAACACATTATTCATCAAGTCCATGAATGCCGCTGGGGCATTAGTCAAGCCAAAGGACATCAGCAGGAACTCATAATGGCCATATCTCGTACAAAAAGTAGTCTTCTGAACATCTGAAGCCCGAATCTTCAACTGATGATATCCCGATCTCAAGTCAATCTTAGAAAACACACGAGCACCCTGCAACTTGTCAAACAAATCATTGATATGCGGCAAAGGATACTTGTTCTTAATGGTAACCTTGTTCAACTGGCGGTAATCAATACACATCCGCATGGACCCATCCTTCTTCTTCACGAATAGAATTGGAGCACCCCACGGGGATACACTCAGTTTGATGAACTCCTTATCTAACAACTTCTCAAGCTGCTCCTTCAACTACTTTGGAGCCATACGGTACAGAGGAATAGATATAGGCTGGGTGCCGAGAGCTAAATCAATGAAGAAATCAATATCACGGTCCGGAGGCATGCCTGGAAGGTCTGAAGGAAATACATCAGCAAACTCTCAAACCACTGTCACTGAATCAATCGTCAGAGACTCAGCGGTGGTGTCCCGCACATAAGCAAAATAGGCCAGACAACCCCTCTCGACCATATGCCAAGCCTTCATGAATGAAATAACCCGACTGGCTGCACTAACTAAGGAACCTCTCCACTCCAGCCTAGGCGACTCGGGCATGGCTAAAGTAACTGCCTTGGCATGGCAATCTAGCACGACATGATAAGGAGATAGCCAATCCATGCCTAGAATAATCTCAAAATCAACCATGTCGAGCAATAAAAGGTCCGCTCTAGTCTCGAACCCACAGAAGGTGATCACACAAGATCGATAGATCCGGCTACCACCACAGAATCGCCCACAGGAGTGGACACATATATAGGAGAACCCAAGGACTCGCGAGGACCATCCAGAAAATGAGAAAATAATGCTGAAACATATGAATATGTGGATCCTGGATCAAATATTACTGAAGCCTCTCTACCACATACTAAGATAATACATGTGATCACGGTGTCTGAGGCCACTGCATCTGATCTGGCTGGAATGGCATAGAATCTAGCTGGAGTACCGGAAGGCTGGGCTCCACCAGAGTGAACAGGAGCTGCCTGACCTCCCCCTGACTGGCCTCCACCTCTAGGACGACCGCTGTGGACCTGTCCCCCACCTCTAGGTGGCTGGACTACTGGTGCCGGACCCATCGGCTGATAACCCTGCTGTACGACCTTGCCCCAAAACCTGGGACATTGCCTCCTCAAATGACCTGGCTCTCCACACTCGTAAAACTCCCAGGTACCATAGTTTGCTGCCCCGAAGAAGAACCTTGAATGGCCGGAGGGCGATGTCCCTCTAGCATAGCACTAAAGTAGGGGTAGGAGGGTCTCGGATGACTAGGATAACCACTGGGTGAACTCTGAATGACTAGAGGACGGTAGGAACGCTCTGGCATGGCACTGAAATGAGGCCTCGCTGGAACACCTCGGGGGAGATGGTGGAGGTGCTGAATATAAAGGCCTACTGGGCTGACCACTGCTAAACTGACCTTTGCCCCTAGCTGGGGAACCTCTAAAATCTCCAAAGAAACTAGCCATCTTGTCCTGCTGCCCCTGCTCCCTGCTCCTCGACTGATACCCCTCGATTTTGCGAGCAATCTCTACCACGAGCTGATAAGGAGTACCCATCTCCACCTCTCGAGCAATGGTGGCCATAATACCTGGATGCAACCCAGCCACAAATCTCCGCACCCTCTCTACATCAATAGGTAGTATCATGAGTGCATGGCGAGAAAACTCTAAAAATATGGACTCATAATCTATCACTGATATCTGTCCCTGCTCTAGCCGCTCAAACTGATACTGCAACTCTTCCCTCTCAGAGGGTGGGATATATCTATCTAGAAACATCTGCGTGAACTGCTCCCAAGTGACAGGAGGAGAATCTGCTGGCCTGCTGATAATATAGGACTGCCACCACCTACGAGATCTGCCTTCCAACTGAAAGGTAGTGAAATCCACTCCATGGGACTCTAGTATCCTCATGTTGTGCAGTCTGTCCCTGCACCTATCCACAAAATCCTGGGTATCCTCGCCTCACTCACCCCCAAAGACTGGAGGGTGCAATCGAGTCTATCTATCCAATAGCTTATACGGATCGCCGTCCGCAGCTGGTCTGGGCTCAGGTGCTGCTGCAACAAGCTCGACCCCACCCACGGGTAGTGTACCCGGGGTGTGATGTAATGCTGCTGTCTAGACTGCAGCCTGGGAAGTAGGGGTCTGGACTCCCCCTCCCGCCTGAGAAGTGGCAGGATTTGCTGAAAATAAACCAGCCTGGGACATGGTGTCCATAAATATCATCATATGGCCCATGACTGCCTGGAAGCCTGGCGCCGTCATGAAGTCTACTGGAGTAGGATCTGCTAGAGGCACCTCGTCCTTCTCCTCTATAATAGGGTCCCCTGGTGGTGGAACCAAAATATCTCTAGGATGCCCTCGTCCCCTACCTCGGGCCGGTGCCCTCCCCCGGCCTCTGCCACGGCCTCGGACAACGGGGGTATCGGCCCTTCCCGGGGTCTGGAACATCAGATGCATGCGTCCTCACCATCTGTGAGAGAATAGAAGAATGAACTTAGTAAATCATCGACTGGATGATAGAGTAAGAACAAAGAGAGGTTTCCTAACACCCTATAGCCTCCTGAAGATAAGTACAGACGTCTCTGTACCGATCCGCAAGTAACTACTGGGTTTGTCCGTGACTTGTGAGACCTATGTGAACCTAGTGCTCTGATACCATGTTGTCACGACCCAAAATCCTATCTTAGGTCGTTATGGCGCCCAACAACGGGTTTAGGCAAGCCAACACTCAATTTACTAAGGGTTCTTTCTTATTAGATTAACCATTTCAACATATACTCAGTTTTTAAAACATAAAACATGAATCGACAAGGATAATTAGCCAGTTTTTAACCAAAAGCATTCATGAAGAGGCGTGAGCCAATATATATACAAACCCGAAATCCATAATAACTATCATGTGTGTGCCGGGAACTAGTGTTACAAGTCCTACGGGCATACTAACAGAATATACAAAAGATATAATATACAGTCCCACTGTCTGAACGAAATAGACAGGAAATAAGCAAAAGAAACCCCATCGTACTGCTGGAGATCGCCAGGAGAAAGCAGCTCACCGTGAAGTCAGGCCCGTCTATAATCAAAATCAAACTCCGGTCCGACAACCAGATGCACCAGCCTCAGAACCTGTACAATTAAGTACAGAACCGTAGCATGAGTACATAAATATATATATACCCAGTGAGTATCCCTCCTAACCTCGAAGAGGTAGTGACGAGAGGTCGACATGACACTCACTAAGGTCCAACAATATAATTTAACAGAATATGATGGAAACGGTAGGCATGTAAAGGCAGTGAAGCAACAAATATATATAAGGCACTGAAATCCAAGGAAGTACTGGGAATGAATAAAACAATTACTACTTCACCTTCCCCCAAATATCTGTCAAATCAATGTCCATGAATTTAGTAACAAATAAATCATGCGCATGCAGGGTAAGGACAACCGGCATGAGTCATAGGATAGTCATCCCCGTGCACTGCCGAGGGTCGAACGGCCCGAACCATAAGTGCACCTTTCCATAAATTACTCACACCTATGCACTGCCGAGGATCGAATGGCCCGAACCAAAAGTGCATCTTTGCCATGAATTAATCCTCTCTATGCACTGTCGAGGATCGAACAGCCCGAACCAAAAG
Source organism: Nicotiana knightiana (assembly GCA_005239525.1). NCBI lineage: Eukaryota > Viridiplantae > Streptophyta > Magnoliopsida > Solanales > Solanaceae > Nicotiana > Nicotiana knightiana. The sequence goes on along the minus strand of ML414030.1, from coordinate 62,834 downwards.
TGCATCTCTCAATCCGCCGTGGCGTACAACCCGTTCCCATAAGAGTGGGGGAAATCACACTCCGCTCGCGGAATGTAAATTGTGAAGCGGTCACATGCACACACATTATTCCTTTTTAAATTACTTTTCACGGAACAATTCCTTACAAGTTTTCTCAAATTCCATGACCTCAGGGAAATAATCCGCATGTAACATTTAATTTATTAAGCATATAGTTCATATCAAGTAAACCACAAGANCAAGGCATGATGTGGGCCTAACTACCCGGACATAATAGTAATAGCCGCTACGTACGGACTCTCGTCACTTTGTACGTACGCAGCCCCCACAATTATCACATATAGCATTTAAATCACCTAGGGGGACAGTTCCCTCTTACAAGGTTAGAAAGGAGACTCACCTCGTGTCGAATATACTCCCCCGACCAAGAACGCGCCAGAAACTCCGAACTCTACACCCGAGGACTCGAAACTAGCCAAATGTTATACATATACATCAATTTATGATCAAAGTATGGAAATTCTCCTACTTATTTAGTAAATTCATCATTCTTGAAGAAATCCTAAAATTCACCTCGGGCCCGCACACTCGGATTCCAAAAATTCACGAAGGAACCACTCACCCATAACCTAAGGATCGTTAATACATGATTTTTACTTGATTTCATAGCTAATTGACGGGTAATTCTCTAAATTCCTGTAAGCCCTAGGTTACTACCAAATTCTTGATTTTTACTAATTAAGAAGGTTAACTTAACTAAGAATTCATGAATTAAACCAACTTTGGGATATAATTTATTTACCTCTCAGTGGTTGGGTCGTGGATCCCCTTTCCCAAGCTCTCAAAGTGTTTTAATGGAGGAAGGAATGAAGAAAACAATGAAGAATCCCGTATTTAAGAAATACACTGTCTGACAGTGGTTCCGCACCTGCGGATCAAGGACCGCACCTGCGGTCTCACACATGTGGAAATGGACGAGGAAGCCTGGGCTCGCACCTGCGAAGAGGAGACCACACATGCGGCTCCGCTCCTGCGGAACTTTGTCCGCACCTGCGAGAAATGGGCTGCCCGTTGAGGGGTCACACCTGCGAGGCTGGGACCGCAGGAGCGGTCCCGCACCTGCGACTGGGCAACCGCACCTGCGGTCACACCAGAACAGGTGCACCAACAGCTATTTCAGCTGGTTTTTGGCCTCGTGTGGTATCCGGGAGGCACCTGGGCCCACCCGAGCCCCCGTCCAAATATACCAACAAGTCCCAAATCATACTACATACTCGCTCGAGCCTTCGGACCACTCAAAACAACGCTAAAACTCAAAATCACATCCCAAAACCCCTAGAATCATAACTTAAGAACTTCAAGTTCTTTAATTCGATAACAATGCGTCGAACTGACCTATACTACTCGGAACGATACCAAATTTTGCAGGCAAGTCATAAATGACATAACTCGGAATTCCGTTCGGACCTTCATAACACAAAAACATGTCCCAAACCACAAATAGGAACTTAAGGAACTCTTATTTCAATATTGGGCGCCGAAACGCTCCCGGGTCATCCAAAACCCATTCCGAACATATGCGCAAGTCCGAAATCATCATATGAAGCTACTCAAACCGTCGAAACTCGATTCTGAGGTTGTTTACCCAAAATATTGACCGAAGTGAAACTTTGCCTTAAAGGCCAACCTTAAGGAACCAAGTGTTCCTATAGCACTCTAAACACTTCCGAATCCCGGACCACCCGCCCCCGCAAGTCATAAATCACAATAAGCCACTATGGGAAGTTTCATTTAGGGGAACGGGGTCCGATAACGCAAAACGACCGGTCGGGCCGTTACACACTGTCAACTGCAGATCGCCTTCGGATGATGCAGCTCGCCTAAGTCTCCGAATCCTCCACATTGAGATGAAAGTACCTGTGCAATAAAATGCACAGCAAGTGTAGCATGAGTACAAAAATAACGTGTACTTAGTAAGTCGTCCGCCTAACCTCAAAGAAGTAGTGACGAGAGGTTAAATTAGACACTTGCTAAAGGTCAATTTAGAATATTCAAGTGTGACACTAAGCATGATTATCATAGGAAATTTATTTAAATCAGGAATAAATATTATCAGCTCCATTCACATTTAACACTTTATATCTTCGTCATATTAATAACAATTAATCAACATGGGTGATTTAATCAAATAATAATTAATCAACGGGAAGGAACAACTTCTTCCAAAATCTTTTAATAACTTTAAATATCTGTCATTTCCATTGACAGTTTAAAATCCCTGGCTAGTAATCAGGAAAAAATCATAGCAACTACGCAGTAAATATCATGCGCAAGCAGTGCTGAGGGTCGAACGGCGCAGACCAACAATAATAAACTGTGCACTGCCGAGGGTCGAACAGCTCGAACTATAGATGCATCTATCTGCCCCGCTCGTGAATCGATCATGCGACACGATTATACATACAAATAATAAGGCTAGCCTGCTCGCGAATCATACCTGCGACTTAGGTGCTCATATGTACACATATCCACATAATAAATCCGTATTTTTATCAAGAAGCAGTTTTTTTCTCAGGAAAGTGGTAAAATTCTTCTTAAAGGAACATGTAATATAGCTTTTAAATCTTTGTTTTGAAACTCACTTGCCAAGTTTAATGATATTCCATAATACAACCCTACCAGGTACACAATTATCCACAGAGGAAACAATTCTCTTTCTAGATGATTAAGAAAATGAACTCTAGTCTTCTTTAGATATTTAATTACGATTTCGATTATATTAGCAGTTTAGTATTACAGGCAGGATTACAGGTACAACACGTAAGGCATGCTAGTGGGTCCTAGACTACTCGGACATGGCATAATAGTAGATACGCACGGACTCCCGTCACCTCGTGCATACGTAGCCCCCGAAGATAATAGCATATACTTAATTAATTCACCTATGGGGACAATTCCCCCTCACAAAGTTAGAAAGGAGACTTACCTCGCTCCGAAATTCCATAACCGGCTTCCAAGCCCTTCTGACGACTCCAACGGACGCACAACGCCCCAAACTATCCAAACAACGACAAACCAATGAAAATATACTCTAATATATGCAACAATTCTAAATTATATAATTCCCAACCCCACTTAGTGAAATGACCAAAATTCCCTCGGGCCCACGTACCCGGAATCCAATTTTTTGAAGATATATTCTACCCATGGCCTTACTAGATCAAATATACAATTTACTCTACATTCCATGCTCAAATTTGTGGCTAAAAATCCAAATCACCATTTCTCGGTTTTCTTCAAGATTTCCCAATTCTCCTACTAATTTCCATGTCTAATTCCATGCATATACTTGTATTTAACTTTAAAAACATGAAGAAATTACTTCCTTGACATTGCATGAATATATCCTCTTTTGAAGCTCCTCCAAAATCGACCAAACCAAAGAAGAAATGAAGAAATAGCCACAAATTCTCAGTTTTAAAACATTCTGCCCAGGCCATTTTTCGCACCTGTGATCAAACTCTCGCACTTGCGGCTTCCCTCAACTCAAGCCAACCTCGCACCTGCGCCCCATAACCCGCATCTACAACCTCGCAGGTACGAAAATACCATCGCACCTGTGCTCCCAGCCGGACCATCAATCCTTCGCACCTGCGGTGCCATAGCCGCACCTGCGGTGCCATAGCCGCACCTGCGGCTCTGCACCTGCGGCCAAATCCTCGCAGGTGCGGTCACACCAGATGACAACAATTCTAGCCTTCAAACTTTCAACTTGATCCGTTAACCACCCAGAATCCACCCCAGGCCCCCGGGACCCCGTCCAATTACACCAACCTGTTCCAAAACATAACGCGGACTTGCTCGAGCCCTTAAATCACATCAAACAACATCGAAACCACGAATCGCACCCTGATCCCAACTTTATGAACTTAGAATTTCCAACTTCTACATCCGATGTCGAAACCTATGAAATCACGTCCGATTGACCCCAAATTTTGCACACAAGTCATATTCAACATTACGGAGCTGCTCCAACTTCCGGAATCGCATTCCGACCTCGATATCAACACTTCCACTTCCGGTTGGATTTCTCAAAAACCTTAGAATTTCTATCTTTAGCCAAATGACTTCAAAATGACCTACGGACAGCCAAATTCACTTCCGATCGCGCTCACCATGCGAAGCTATTCCCAGACTCGGAACCCAAAACGGACATCAACATCACTGAAATGCACTTCAAGCCAAACTTAGGAAATTCCTTCAAAAATGCTGACTTCCACAATATACGCCGAAACACTCCTGGGTTATCCAAAACCCGATCCGTACATACGCCCAAGTCTGAAATGATCATACAAATATGCTGGAACCTTCAAATCTTGATTCGGAGGTCGTTTACTCAAAATTTCAATCTTAGTTGATTCTTCCAACTTAAAGCTTCTGAAATGAGAATTTTATTTCCAAATCAACTCTAAACTTTCCGAAATTCAATTCCGACCATACCTACAAGTCATAATACCTGAAATGGAGCCTCCCGGCCTCAAACCGCTGAACGACGCGCTAGAGCTCAAAACGACCGGTCGGGTCGTTACATCGGAGGAAATGGAAAGAAATATTTTTGAATTTTTCTTGCATTTTTTCAACAACATCCTTATATTTTTCTTTCTTCTTAAATTCAGAGAGTAGAAAAGAAATTTCAGCTATATATACTAAATCCATAGTAACAGTAGGGTAATATGCTCTAAAAAACTTAATATTAGTTGTATAAAATTTATGTAAAAAATTAACAACATCATTAATGGCCTCCCAAGTATTAGTTGTTAACATACGGTTTGAATCAGTACAATGCGTATTAGCAACTTCAACTATTAGAAATCTATATCTGTAGCAACATTTTAAAAATAAGTATGTATAATTTCATCTAGTAACAATTTCATCTGGCATGAATCTGGGGTTAAGGTATGCTCGATCGGTACACTTTGTCTTAGATTTTCTAATTCTAGATTGCCTATTATTTCCTTGAATAATACCAACTGCTCTTCTAACATGGGTAATCTCAGTTGAAATAAATCAAGCCCACTTTTAACAATTAAATTATAAACATGACATGCACACCTAACATGAAATTTTCGCCAAGTGGTGGTTTCAAATGCATAATATTGAAATAGCGGCATTATTGTTAGAAGCATTATCAAAAGACATAATATTTTTTTATTAAGATAAATTCAACAACTTTGCAAATACTAGTACTTATAAAAATAGCAATATGACTTTGATCTTCATCATATTTAAAAGTGATAAAGATATCATTAACAGAATGGCCAATATCAGAAGTTAGAGAAACTCTACAAGGAAAGTGGTCAAAGAAATAACGTATGTATGTCTAATATTGTCCATGAAGTCTAAAGATATCATATCTACAAGGATTATAAATCATTTGAATATACATAATAAGATATGATAAAGAAGCAAAAGAAAAGGGTAGACAACCCAAAGCAATCATTTTTGCTAACTCCTCACGATCCTTCATTTTATCATATTTCATAAGTCCTCCAGTACTAGGGTTTAGAGTTCTTTGATTTTCATCTAAATCAGCGCCCCATTCTATAGGATGAGTAATTCTCATATGTCTGCTAAGTGTTCCATCCCCCCCCCAAACTTCCTCTGGTCTTACGTTTAAAATCATCTTTACATATTTGCATATAACTCTATCAAAATTCTCTATTTCGTCAAAAATAATTTGAATCTTACTTCTTTTTCTCCGATTAGTAGTCGGGGCCACATGTGGTCTACTACTACCGCCACGACCATCACCCCTGATACCAACTCCAACACTACTAGGTGTAAGTGGTGTCTCATCTTCAATTTCTAATTCGATCTTCTGTACCGAAATCTTCCTGTAATTATTCATAATCTATATTATTATCAGGTGATGTTTCAAAAAATGTGTAGATTCATTTATATTACTACCAGATGTTGAAGTAGTACCTATTTTTCTATTTCCCCGATTAGCAACCTTATTACAAACTCTTTTTGCAGCATTAAACATATTCTGAAAATTTAACTACTAACAAAAATTAAATATGCAAATAAAATAGTAAATAAGAGAAAGGGTTGGAGGGAGTTCACCGAATTCCGCAATAAATTGTACACTTGATGATTTTTGCAACTCCAATGTTACCACGAAAAAACGTCAATTGTTCAAACTTTAAATAATACGATAAATTAAATTTCAAAAAAAAAAAATGAGAGCCAAGTAGTTGATTGCAATTTAGGTGAAGAATGAGAGAATGACAATTGAGAATTTGAGTTTGAGAAATGAGAGAGGTGAAGAAATGAAGAAGAGGGGGGTGTATTTATAATTTTTCAAAGGGCTAAATTAGTACTTACTAAAAGTGTTATTTTTTTAAAAAGATTGCCCAAAAAGGGCTATTCTTGAAAAATATCCATTAAGTAACGGTCAAATTAGAAATTGACCGTTGCCAACGGTCAAATGAATTTAAAAAAAAAAAAATCAGAAAATAGCCGTTGAACCGTCCGGTCCGGTCCGGTTAATCGGCTCAACATTGATTTTTCTTGACTGAGTTTGACCGGTCCGCTTAACCTGTAATGAAATTGTAAACGTCTCAACCCCCTAACCCCCCAGCCTAGCCCTACCCGCCCCATACGACCGGTCCGGAACCGGGTGAACCCGGCCCGTTAAACACCCATAGTCAAAAGTTTGAAGTCGGACAAATTCTCTAGGTGTTTACTTCTTTTTTATTCTCTATTTGATTTAGCCAATATACCGCTCGATAATTGCTAATCCGATACCAATCCGCCCGATGTTTTGTTGGATGACCAGCAAATTACTATATTTATAAACAAATAATCTACAAGCTGAACCATTAAGCATAAATATCCGCCCAATAAGCACCCCCTAATAAAGACTATATTTTAAATAATTTGTCATTAATTAGTTTTGTTGTTATTTGTTGAAATTATTATTATTATAATAATAATAATAATAATAATAATAATAATTATTATTATTATTATATTATTATTATTATTATTATTATTATTATTATTATTATTATTATTATTATTATTATTATTATTATTATTATTTTTTGGTGCAAAAGATAACTAACATATATTAAAAGATGCGTACAGGGTTGTGGTGCTCATGCACTGTCACGACCCAAATTCCCAACCTTAGGGATCGTGATGGCGCCTAACACCACCCTTGCTAGGCAAGCCAATGTTAGAATTCGATTAGCTATTTTCCTTTGATTATCCATTTAAACATAATAAAATAAATTTAAAGTAAACTTAATCTAATGATTTCTAAAGAATAGCTCCAAATATAAAATAATAAACAAATAAATAAACCGAGCCACGAATTAATTATATAAATAACTCTAAGAATACCCAGGGCCTGGTGTCACAATTCACGAACTACTAAAGAATACAATAATTAATGGGCTGAAAACCTAACCTATGACAATACATATATATAATAACGCAATAAAATAATTCTACACAAACCAGAAAATATAAACTAAAACAATAAATAAAATAACTCAGTCGCCTATTCCAGGCATCAGCTGTCACCAACATTTCACACAACTTTCTAAATTTCCAAACTTTAACTTAAAATAACCAAATGTGCAAGATACGGGAAAACGGTAGGATAAAACAATAACTTCCAAATCTTTATAATAAAAATCAGTAAAGCATAATTATCCTCCCTTATCACTGTCATATATTTATATTATCCCTGTCCACCCTTATCACAATCATATATATTTTCCCTGATCACCCTTATCACAGTCATATGTATATATTTCCCATGTCCACCCTTATCACAGTCGTATATATTTATTTCCCCTGTCCATCCTTATCACAATCATATATATTCATTTATATCAAAACTTTCACAATTCAGGACAAGCCTTTCACAATACTTTTGTCTCAACAGTCATAAACAATAAACGACAGTTCTCACAAACTTCATAAATAATATCTCAAAATGAACCAACACGGATATACATATATATATATATATATATATACATCTCATAAAACTAATTTCAACCCACTCGGTCTTTATGTACCACAATGAAACCAAGGAAAAAAAACTAATACTTTCCCAAACATGATTGCAACAAGGCTTACAACAATATAACAAGCCAAGTAATTATAGAAGACAACAATGAACATGAAACAATTAGATTGGAAACAGGAAAGTGATCATGTAAGTGGACCATTTGGTGGTGCATAGATACTCGTCACCTCATCTATACATCACACACATGCATTTTCACATAACAATTAAGTTGGGGATTCCTATTACCTCAAGTCAAGGTTAAACCAAGCACTTACCTTAATTTTGCAGGCCACTCACTGTTCAATTATAGCTTATCCTCTTGAATTCACCTCCAATACACTCGAATCTAACCATAATTAACTTAATATCATAAACTAATGCTAAAAGAACTAACTTTACTGAAAATTATAATTTTTCCTAAGTTTTCTCAAATAAAGTTAAAACCCGACCCCGAGCCCGCTTGGTCTAAACTCGGGGTTCGGACAAAATTACGTTTACGCATCCACCCACGAGCCCGAATATGCAATTAGTTTCATAATCTGACCTCAATTTGAGGTAAAGATTCGATTTTTTTCAAAATTCCCTAATTCTACCCAAACCCTCAATTTTTATCATGAAAATTCTTAGTTTTTAATTTAAAAGTGATGAAAAACATTGGGTAATTGAAAGAGTAAAGTTTAGAATTGATCACCAACAACTTGGGGATGAACTTTGATGAAGAAAATCGTCCTTAGGGCTGTTTAGTTCGAAAATTATGAAGAAAAAGGGTTATGTCCGTGTCTAAAAGGGTATTTATATTGCTGGACAGGCCTTTTATGCATTCACATAGGGATGCCCGCGTTCGCATAGGGCCATGCCTTATTGGCCATTGCGATCGCGTGGGGTGAGGGGGTGAGGCCGCGTTGGCATAGTGTATTTGGGCTCCCCTCCCCCAGGCCCAATTTACCTTGTACGTTCGCATAAGGTCAAGCCCAGGTGACCTCCGCGTTCACATGCTTGGCAATGCGTTCGCATAGAATAAGAAAATGCCCAGCTCAAATTTTACTCTACGTGTTTTCTACTAGAGCCACCCGGACACGATGAACAAATAGTTTCACATCAAATAACAGCAAAACAACAGATTTTTGCAATGTAAAACACCCCGTGGCCTATCCGAAACTCACCCGAGCCCTCGGGGCTCTAAACCAAACATGCACGCAAGTCTAAAAACATCATACGGACTGGATCGTGCGATCAAATCATAAAATAACATGTAAAACTATGAATTGAACCTCAAAACTCATCATTTTTCTCAAGAACACTCAAAGTTCATTATTTCTCAACTGGACGTCCAAATCACGTCAAATAACCGCCGTTTTCACCAAATTTCACAGTTAACATATAAATACTATAACAAATCTGTACCGGGCTCAAAATGTTGACCAAATTCAACTATAATCAAATTTTAACTCTAGAAACCACTATTTCACATATTTTCACATAAAAGCTTTTCGGTTTCACACCCGGACTGCGCATGCAAATCGAGGTATTTAAAATTAATCTTTTTATGGCTAATAATCCTAGAACGGAGTCTAAATTCATAGAATGACCCCTTGGGTCATCACAATCTCCACCTCTAAAACAAACGTTCGTCCTCGAACGGACATAGAAAATTAACTGAATTAGCAAAGAAGTGGGGATATCTACTCTGCATGTCCGACTCAGACTCCCAAGTAGCTGCCTCAACAGGCTGGCCTCTCCACTGCACTCAAACTGAAGGATAACTCTTAGACCTCAACAGACGAACCTGCCGGTCTAAAATGTCTATCGGCTCCTCCTCATAAGTCAAGTCTTTGTCCAATTGAACAGAGCTGAAATCACCATGATATTTTTGGAGCATAGACACGTGGAATACCAGATGAACTGAGGATAACCCTGGAGGCAACGCAAGTCTATAAACTACCTCCCCCACTCTATCAAGAATCTCAAACGGCCCGATATACCTAGGGCTCAACTTTCCCTTCTTCCCAAACCTCATAACACCCTTCATGGGCGACACACGAAGTAATACTCTCTCTCCAACCATGAATGCCACATCACAAAACTTATGATCGACATAACTCTTTTTCCTAGACTGAGCTGCACGAAGTCTCTCCTGAATAATCTTGACCTTATCTAAGGCCTCCTGAACTAAGTCTGTACCCAGTAACCGAGCTTCTCCCGGCTCAAACCATCCAACTGGCGATCTGCACCGTCTACCATATAATGCTTCATAAGGAGCCATCTGAATGCTCGACTGATAGTTATTATTATTAGCAAACTCCGCTAGCGGCAAGAACTGATTCCACGAACCTCAAAAGTTAATAACACAAGCGCGAAGCATATCATCCAAAATCTGAATGGTACGCTCAGATTGCCCGTCAGTCTGAGGGTGAAATGATGTGCTCAACTCCAATCGGGTACCCAACTCACGCTGAACTGCCCTCCAAAAGTGCAAAGTAAACTACGTACCCCGATCAGAAATGATATACATGGGCACACCATAAAGGCGAACAATTTCTCGAATATATAACTCAGCCAACCGCTCCGAAGCATAAGTAGTCGCCACAAGAATAAAATGTGCTGATTTAGTCAGCCTATCCACAATAACCCAAACTGCATCAAATTTCCTCTGAGTCCAACGATGAAGTTCATAGTGATACACCCCTACTTCCACTCAGGAATCTCTATATACTGTAGCAAACCACCGGGTCTCTGATGCTCATATTTTACCTGCTGACAATTTAAGAAACGAGCCACATACGCAACAATGTCCTTTTTCATCCTTCTCCACCAATAATGCTACCTCAAGTCTTGGTACATTTTGGCTGCATCTGGGTGAATAGAATACTTAGAACTGTGAGCCTCCTCAAGGATCAACACACGAAAGCCATCAACATTAGGCATACATATACGACCCTGAATCCTCAAAACACCGTCATCTTCAACTGTAACCCGCTTGGAACCACCACACCGAACTGTGTCCCTAAGAACCATCAAATGCGGGTCATCATCCTGTCGCTCTCGGATACGCTCAATTAGAGAAGACCGAGCGACTGTACAAACTAGAACATTGTTGGGAGAAATATCCAACCTCGCGAACTGATTAGCCAACATCTGAATATCTGAAGCTAATGGTCTCTCACCGACTGGAATATACGTAAGGATTCCATATTCACCGCCTTCCTACTTAGTGCATCAGCCACCACGTTGGCTGTAACGACCTGATCGGCCGTTTTGAGCTCTAGCATGTTTTTCAGCGGTTTGAGGTCATGAGCAGCTCCGTTTCAGGTGTTATGATTTGTAGGTGTGGTCGGAATTTAATTTCGGGAAGTTCGGAGTCAAATTGGAAGGAAAATTCTCATTTCGGAAGCCTTAAGTTGGAGAAATTGACTAAGATTGGGATTCTGAGTAAACGACCTCGGAATCAGAATCTGAAGGTTCCAGCAGGTTTGTATGATGATTTTGAACCTGGGCGTATGTACAGATTGGGTTTTGGATAACCCGGGAGCGTTTCGGCGTATATTGTGGAAGTTAGTGTTTTAGAAGGATTTCATAAATTTGGGTTGGAAAGCATTTCAGAGTTATTGATGTCCGTTTGGGATTCCGATCTTGGGAATAGCTTCATATGGTGATTCTAGAGTTGGGAGCGCGATCAGAAGTGAATTCAGATGTCCGTAGGTTATTTTGAAGTCATTTGGCTAAAGATAGAAATTTGAAGGTTTTTGAGAAATCCGACCGGAAGTGGAAATTTTGATATCGGGGTCAGAATGCGATTCTGGAAGTTGGAATAGGTCCGTAATGTCGAATATGACTTGTGTGCAAAATTTAGGGTCATTTCTTGTGATTTGATAGGTTTCAGCATCGGATGTAGAAGTTGGAAATTTCAAGTTCATAAAGTTTGAATTTTAGTGCGATTCGTGATCTTGGCGTTGTTTGATGTGATTTAAGCCCTCGATCAAGTCTGAATTATGTTTTGGAACAGGTTGGTGTAATTAGACGGAGTCTCGAGGGCCTCGGGTGGATTCCGGGTGGTTAACGGATCAAGTTTGGAGTTTGAAGAAGTGCTGAGATTGTTGTCATCTGGTGTGACTGCACCTGCGGCTTTGGCGCCGCAGATGTGAGTTTTGGCTGGAGCTGAGGAAGACACAGGTGCGGGAGTTTGGACTCACCTGCGGGAGCGCAGGTGCGGAAATGAGGCCTGGGCAGAATGTTTTAAAACGGGAATTTTGACAATTCTCCTCCTATTTTCATTTGGTATGGGCGATTGGGGAGAGCTTCAAGGAGTGATTTTTGTCAAGGATCACAAGGTAAGTTATCCCAACTCTTTTTAAGTTAAATGCATGGTCTAGGTACAAATTTGAGTATGGGAATTTGTGGAAAATATGGAATTTTGAAGAAAAACCTAGAAATTTTGTAATTTGGATTCTAGCCACGAATTTGAGCATGAAAATTAGAGTAAATGTTATATTTGACCTAGTAAGTATATGGGTAGAGTTTATCTTCGAGAAATTTCGGAATCCGGGAACGTGGGCTCGAGGGCATTTTGGTCAATACTTCGAGCGGAGATGAGAATTTATATAGTATGAATTTTTACAAGTATAAGGGTATATTTTCATTGGTTTGCCCGTTATTTGGCTAGTTTTGGAGCGATGTGCATCAATTGGAGTCATCGGAAGGGCTTGGAAGCCGGTTATGGAATTTCGGAGCGAGGTAAGTCTCCTTTCTAACTTTGTGAGGGGGAATTGTCCCCCTAGGTGAACTAATTAAATATGTATTACTAATTGTGGGGGCTACGTGCGCACGAGGTGACGGGAGTCCATGCGTAGCTACTATTATGCTGATGTCCGGGTAGCCTAGGGCCCAGTCATATGCTTTACTTATTGTACTTGACACTTTGTTGGTAAAATGAGACTGTCTAATCTCATTGAATTAGTAAATGAATACTTAGGTAAATTAAAATTCTTTTTCTTAATCATGTAAAAAGAGAATGTACCCTTCTTCGACTAAATATTCCTTGATAAATTCCGGATTTACTACTTGAATGGACCTATTTATATGCGGGTACCTGATTCGCAGGTATGATTCCCGAGCGGGGTAACTCTATAATTCATATGCAACCGCTTCGCATGTATGATTCGCGAGCGGGGTAAATCCTCCTACCACACTCTTATGGGATCGGGCCGTTCGCCTCGGCAGAATTTATGTACCACACTCTTATGGGATCGAGCCATTCGCCTCGACAGGATTTATGTACCACACTCTCATGGGAGCGGGCCGTACGCCACAACGGATTGAAAGATACATCTATGGTTCGCGCCGTTCGACCCTTCGGTAGTGCACATTTTACTTTTATGTTGGATCGGACCGTATACCTCGCCATTTCCTTTCCTATGTACTTACTATCCCCATTGAATCGTGCGTAATGTTTGGCTAGAAGCCAGTGTACCTAAGGGTTTTCCCTAAATTGAAGTATAATAACCTTTTGGTGAAGCCGTGTCTATGTATATGATTTGGTTACGCAAGTAAATTGTAAATTCAGAGCTGAATAAATTGTAAGGAAGGGATCGTACCGTGTAATTATACTCGTTTGATATATACTCTTACTTTGTTTTGTATTGATTCATTTCGTTACTATACCTGCTATTAATTGACTTCTAGCAAGTGTCTAATTCGACCTCTCGTCACTACCTCTCTGAGGTTAGGCGGGATACTTACTGAGTACACATTGTTTTCGTACTCATGCTACACTTGTTGTGCATCTTTATTGCACAGGTACCTTCATAGCAATATGGCTGACTTGGAGACTTAGATGATCTGCATCACTCGGAGACGACCTGCGGTCGGCAGAGTCTTCCTCTATGTATTGTATTTTCATTTTTGTTCCTTGTCAAATTTGTATTTCGGACAAGCTTTGTAATAATTGTATAAATTCATAGAAATTGCTCAATAACTTGTGTCACCGGATTCTAGGATGTGTTTGGGGTGTATTTTATCAAAATGGAATATTGGACTATTATTTCTACTTAATGGATTTTATTTAGATATTACGTGTTAAGTGAAAGGTATTGATTTAAAAAAAAATGCTAAAACAGAAAATTTAACTTAACCATTTAATGATTGGCTTGCCTGACAGCGGTGTCCGGCACCATCACGACCTTATGGATTTTGGGTCGTGACAACATGGTATCAGAGCACTAGGTTCCCTTAGGTTTCACGAGTCATGAACGAGTCTAGTAGAATCTGGCGAATCGGTACGGAGACGTTTATACTTATCTTCGAGATGCTACAGGGCTGTTAGGAGTACTTCCTTTCTTGATTCCTCATCGTGCGATTTGATTCCCTTAAGGCTTGTGCCTATGTTTCTTCCTACTCAATATTATACATCGCGAAGCACTTTCTATAAATCGGGAATTTGAGGAATTGTAATGCTGCTACAGATATGGTGCGTGATGTTTTCCGTACATAGTTATTTGGGCTGTTGTTGTCGCCCTGCAGAAGGATATTATGTTGTTCCAGCTCAGCAGCTGTGTTTCTGAGAGCCTTGAGGCTATGCTCAAGTCGTGATGATGTTTACAATTGGTTATCGCGCGATGTGAGTGTGCTGGTAGGATGCATGCTGATATGTAGGAGCAATGAATGACTTGAAGGGAGGTCTTCTCAGAGTGTGATTTCGAGATTTCAGTATTTTAGTTCTGGCAGAGGAAAGGCATTTGGATTATAAATGGTCAGGTTTTGGGTTGATAAAGTAGTAAGACTTGGTGTTTTCAAGTAAGGTGGGATATTCACCTGTGATATGATATCGTCGTCATTGATCGAATGGAATGTTTTAAGTTCATAGGTCCCATGGTTTCTTTGGTTGCTCGGGGTTAGAGTATTGTGAAGAAGTATTGAAGAATGCGGTTGGCAGAGACCGTGAGGTGCGGTGGTTCAGTGTTGGATAAGTATTGATGATGAAGGCAACTCGAGAGAGATGATCCTCGGAGAGTTTGAAGTCGTGGTGACCTGATGGTTTAAGAGCTACAGAGAATGATATTGAATTAGGCAGCATACGATAAAGGAAGTCAGATGGTGCTTAAAGGAATCAGGTTAACCAAAGTGGGAGAGCGGCAGCATAGTGGTGAAATAGAGGATGTTGTGGCGCATTTAGTAGATGTCCATGAGAAGCGAACGAACTGGTAAAGTTGGTGAATGAGAATAGGCTTAGGATGGAGTATTGATGTCATAGAGATGGTGCAGTACAACGTCGTTAGAAGGTTTCAGTTGGTGATTTACATAGGTGGGTTGTCTCCTATGAGTAGGTTAGCGGTTGTGTGGTTGGCAAGTTTCTGTGAGGGGTTCTAGTGGCTATTCGGTAGGAGGAAGAATGGGCGAATGATGCTACATAATCTGAATATTTAGGGAATGCTGACAGGAGAATTCGGAAGAATTGGGCAGATTGGTCGAGCAGGATCATGTTAACAAAGGAGAAAGGATCTCAATAGGGTCTAGAGTGGTGCAAGGAGTAGCTTTGGGCTAAGTGGGGAAGTCCCACCGCCTGCAGTTGGGTTGTAGGATTGTCTTCTCATGGGGTTGCGGATCGTCGACATATTGGCAAGTTAGTATAGCTAAGGGAAAGGAGTAGAATGGTAATTGTGCATGGTATTTGATAAATATGTGCACAAGTTGGCCCGATTGGACCAGGGCTAGGTTTTGGGAGATTCAGAATTTATGCTTAAGGCATGGGCGAGCTGTAGGGTAGTGACTCATTCACGTGCTTCATTGAAAAGGGTGTTCCTGTGTTACAAGAGCCTTGGAGTTGATTGTATTCGGGGCCACTCAGAGTGGGTGACTCTCAATAGCGGTCCTAGTGAATCCAAAAGTTAAGAATGCGGCGTTTAAGGATTTCAGGCAGCAATATGATTAAGAGTCGAGCTTTTGCAGTATAATTTCTGAGAAAAGCGAAGATGGTTGGGGTGTTCTATGATATGTTTAAGCGTGCAGGATAGTATTGGGAGAGTGAGAGAAGTAAACTTCAGGGTGTAGGAAGATTATCATAGGGGTATGAGACGGTTTGTGGGATTGTGATAGCATGGTCTTGTGAGTCAAGGCCACTCGGGATGAGTGAGGATTGAGTTTGTTATGAGTTGAATTGGGTTACTATTGTTTCTGAGGCGATTTAGGATGATTAAAAGAAGATAGATTGGTTATCCATGGTTGGAATGGCACATGCACGACAGTGATAAGTTTTGTCAGTGTGATTAAATTATGCATGAGGTTTGGGCCGGTGTGTGCGGGGCTTGTTGGCCGTCGTAATAGATTTCATGTGGGAGCATTCGAGTGCTATGGCCTGTCAGGTGTAGGCGGATCCCGGAAGGTTTATGCTGGTTCAGACCACTACTTAAGGATTTGCATATTGGGTGATTGTGAGAATTAACTTGAGTGTTGTTATTGCTCTCTTGAATTGAGGTAAGTAAGAGGTTTCTATATGATGAGGTGTTTCCCTTATTAGTGGTTCAGGAGTTCTGATGGAATTCTTGCGCTATTTCATATTGGCATGTTAAGTGCAGTAGTCAGTATGGAGCTGGAAGTAAGAACCAGGGTTGCAGTTCGGTGTTTACAAGGATGTCTTGAGCTCGGATGAGCAAGAAAAAGTGACTTAGAAGTTCAAAGTAAGCTGGTGTTATCTTCAGTGCGACCTGAGATCGATATTCGGTGAAAGAGGCCTTGTACCCTGGTCATGGGTTCTTGATGTGATTTGCAGCATTAGTATGGTCGGTGGTATGGAGGTGCAGACTTGTTACCTCGTGGAAGGTCGTGGGAGCATGACCACGGGAAGATGGTATAAGTGTGACAGGTAGTCACCTGATTGATTGAAGATTTAGACCAGGTATAAGGGGTGCAATATTGCTTATTTGGGAATTTATGCCTGGAAGGCGTTCAGTTCAGTTGGTTATAGATTGTGGGGTGTTCGTCCCGGCTATAATGGTTGTTCTTGCATGTTATGAGAGGAAGTGGGTTACTATGGACCCAGGTAAGGCTATCAGCCTAGTTCATTGCGAGCAGAATCAACTTGAAGTGTATGAATGGATTTAAACAAGATTATGGGATTCATGCGAGTCAGATGTGTTCATTTCAATATAGTGCTCCTCAAGGAGGGGTGTTGGAATATCAGGTGTTGTTCCGTCTTCTTCAAATTCATGTGATATTATGATTGTGCGGTATGAGTTGTGAAACGGCTTGATAATTTCTTATGTGTTGAGATTCTGTGTAGTGATGAGGTTATGTGAGTAGGATGGATCTTGAGATCCAGATTATATATCGCACCTCAGCTGTGCTTGAGTTTTGTAGCGTATGGCTCTATCAGTCTCCCCAGGATGGTATTATGCGCTTAGCGTGATCGTGACCAATATTCAGTAATTTGTAATAGTGAGCAATTCGGCCCGGTGTTATGTGAATTTCATTATGGGATCGGGTGGCACGCCGCCATGGGTATGTTATTTGGATCGGGTGGCACGCCGCCACATGTATGTTATTTGGATCGGATTGCACGCCGCAACAGTGTGATGATGTGTACAGTTCCCTATATCTATTTTTCTTATGTTATACTTCCTATTTTCTAAGGAAAGTCCATATTAGTTGCGTGAGTTGAGTAATCCCTTTCCGAGTCATTTCTTTATGTATCATGTTCGAATTGTGGCCTATTGGCGTATTGTGGCATCATGTGAGACTATTGGTCATGTCTGAGGTGATTGGTTGTCTGAGCAGTTCATACTGGGTAAGACGAGATTTATAAATCTGGGATTGAAGTATATTACAGGACAATTGCCAGTATTTGGTTAGTAAGGAGGTGATGATTTTAGTCAAAAAGGAGAGATTCAATGTTTGGTTAACTCTGCAGTTGGTTAGAATTTCTGCACATCTCCTCCGTCTGGTGGTATCGTCAGCATTATAGCAGGATGTATATATATATATATATATATATATATATATATATATATATATATATATATATATATATATATATATATATATATATATATATATATATATATATATATATATATATATATATATATATATATATATATATATATATATATATATATATATATATATATATATATATATATATATATATATATATATATATATATATATATATATATATATATATATATATATATATATATATATATATATATATATATATATATATATATATATATATATATATATATATATATATATATATATATATATATATATATATATATATATATATATATATATATATATATATATATATATATATATATATATATATATATATATATATATATATATATATATATATATATATATATATATATATATATATATATATATATATATATATATATATATATATATATATATATATATATATATATATATATATATATATATATATATATATATATATATATATATATATATATATATATATATATATATATATATATATATATATATATATATATATATATATATATATATATATATATATATATATATATATATATATATATATATATATATATATATATATATATATATATATATATATATATATATATATATATATATATATATATATATATATATATATATATATATATATATATATATATATATATATATATATATATATATATATATATATATATATATATATATAAGGTACATTGGGAGAATCGAAGTGGTGGAATTTTGGCTATTAAGGTTCGGGGAAATGTCATTGTGATTAGATGATGAAATATGCGGTGTATGGCGCTAAATTCAGCAAAAGTATGCAGTCATGTTTTGGTATCTCGTGTGGTAGTTGATACAGTGATTATATATTGGAAATAGGGCAGGCAGAGGAATTCCAGGTGTTGGAACTGGGTTCTGAGCTTATTGTATGGATAAAAGAGGATATCTTCAGGTTTGATCAAGCTAATGAGCTCAACTGGGTTGTGGTAGCACGGGAAGGTGCACGAGGTGCTAAACAATGATTTCAGATAATTCCAGAGCAGTTCTTAGCACGTTCAAGGACGAACGTCTATTTAAGTGGGGGAGAATGTAACGACCCGACCGGCCGTTTTGAGCTCTAGCGCATCGTTCAGCGGTTTGAGGTCATGAGCAGCTCCGTTTCAGGTGTTATGACTTGTAGGTGTGGTCAGAATTTAATTTCGGGAAGTTCGGAGTCAAATTGTAAGGAAAATTCTCATTTCGGAAGCCTTAAGTTGGAGAAATTGACTAAGATTGGGATTCTGAGTAAACGACCTCGGAATCAGGATCTGAAAGTTCCAGCAGGTTCGTATGATGATTTTGGACTTGGGCGTATGTCCGGATCGAGTTTTGGATAACCCGGGAGCGTTTCGACGTATATTGTGGAATTTAGTGTTTTAGAAGGATTTCATAAATTTGGGTTGGAAAGCATTTCAGAGTTATTGATGTCCGTTTAGGATTCCGAGCTAGGGAATAGCTTCGTGTGGTGATTCTGGATGTCCGTAGGTCATTTTGAAGTCATTTGGCTAAAGATAGAAATTTGAAGGTTTTTGAGAAATCCGACCGGAAGTGAAAATTTTGATATCAGGGTCGGAATGTGATTCCGGAAGTTGGAACAGGTCCGTAATGTCGAATATGACTTGTGTGCAAAATTTGGGGTCAATCGGTTGTGATTTGATAGGTTTCGGCATCGGATGTAGAAGTTGGAAATTTCAAGTTCATAAAGTTTGAATTTTAGTGCAGTTCGTGATCTTGGCGTAGTTTGATTTGATTTGAGGCCTCGAGCAAGTCTGCATTATGTTTTGGAACAGGTTGGTGTAATTGGACGGGGTCCCGGGGGCCTCGGGTAGATTCCGGGTGGTTAACGGATCAAGTTTGGAGTTTGAAGAAGTGTTGAGATTGCTGTCATCTGGTGTGACCGCACTTGCGAGGCTTTGGCCGCATGTGCGGCTTTGGCACCGCAGGTGCGAGTTTTGGCTGGAGCTGAGGAAGCCGCAGGTGCGGGAGTTTGGATGCACCTGTGGGAGCATTGGTGCGAAGGTTGGATCGCAGGTGCGGAAATGAGGCCTAGGCAGAATGTTTTAAAACGGGAATTTTAACAATTCTCATCCTGTTTTCATTTGGTATGGGCGATTGTGGAGAGCTTCAAGGAGATATTTTTGTCAAGGATCACAAGGTAAGTTATCCCAACTCTTTTTAAGTTAAATGCATGGTCTAGGTACAGATTTGAGTATGGGAATTTGTGGAAAATATGGAATTTTGAAGAAAAACCTAAAAAATTGGTAATTTTGGATTCTAGCCACGAATTTGAGCATGAAAATTAGAGAAAATTGTATGTTCGAGCTAGTAATTCTATGGGTAGAGTTTATCTTCGAGAAATTTCGGAATCCGGGCAAGTGGGCCCAAGGGCATTTTGGTCGATACTTCGAGCGGAGATGAGAATTTATATAGTCTGAGTTTTTACAAGTATTAGGGTATATTTTCATTGGTTTGCCCATTATTTGGCTAGTTTTGGAGAGGTATGCATCAATTGGAGTCGTCGGAAGGGCTTGGAAGCCGGTTATGGAATTTCGGAGTGAGGTAAGTCTCCTTTCTAACTTTGTGAGGGGGAATTGTCCGCCTAGGTGAACTAATTAAATATGTGCTACTAATTGTGAGGGCTACGTGCGCATGAGGTGAGGGGAGTCCGTGCGTAGCTACTATTATGCTTATGTCCGGGTAGCCTAGGGCCCACTAGCATGCTTTACTTACTGTACTTGCAACTTTGTTGGTAAAACGAGACAGTCTAATCTCATTGAATTAGTAAATGAATAATTAGGTAGCTTAACTTCTTTTTCTTAATCATGTAAAAAGAGAATTTACCCTTCTTCGGCTAAATATTCCCTGATAAATTCCGGATTTACTACTTGAATGGACCTATTTATATGCGGGTAACCGAGTCACAGGTATGATTCGCGAGCGGGGTAACTCTACAATTCATATGTAATCGCTTCGCATGTATGATTCGCGAGCGGGGTAAATCCTCCTACCATACTCTTATGGGATCAGGTCGTTCGCCTTGGCAGGATTTATGTACCACAATCTTATGGGATCGGGCCGTTCGCCTCGGCAGGATTTATGTACCACACTCTTATGGGATCAGGCCGTTCGCCTTGGCAGGATTTATGTAACACTCTCTCATGGGAGCGGGCCCTACGCCACGGTGGATTGAAAGATACATCTATGGTTCGCGCCATTCGACCCTTCGGCAGTGCACAATTTACTTTTATGTTGGATCGGGCCGTACACCTAGGGATTTCCTTTCCTATGTACTTACTATACTCATTGAATCATGAGTAATGTTTGGCTAGAAGCCAGTGTACCTAAGGCTCTTCCCTAAATTGAAGTATAATAACCTTTTGGTGAAGCCGTATCTATGTATATGTTTTGGTTACGGAAGTAAATTGTAAATTGAGAGCTGAATAAATATTAAGGAAGGGATAGTACCGTGTAATTATGCTCGTTTGATATATACTCTTACTTTGTTTCGTATATATTCATTTCGTTACTATACCTGATATTAATTGACTTCTAGCAAGTGTCTAATTCGACCTCTCGTCACTACCTCTCTGAGGTTAGGCGGGATACTTACTGAGTACACGTTATTTTCGTACTCATGCTACACTTGCTGTGCATTTTGTTGCACAGGTACCTTCATAGTAACATGGCTGACTTGGAGACTTAGACGGGCTGCATCATCCGGAGACGACCCGCAGCCGGCAGAGTTTTCCTCATATGTATTTGTATTTTATTTTAAATTCCTTGTCCAACTTGTATCTCGGACAAGATTTGTAATAATTATATAAATTCTTAGAAATTGCTCATGTACTTGTGTCACCGGGTTCTGGGATGTGTTTAGGGTGTATTTTATCAAAATGGAATATTGGACTGTTATTTCTATTTAATGGATTTTATTTAGATATTACGTGTTAAGTGAAAGGTAATGATTTCAACAAAAAAAATGCTAAAACAGGAAATTTAACTTAACCATTTAATGATTGGCTTGCCTGACAGTGGTGTCCGACACCATCACGACCTTATGGATTTTGGGTCGTGACATTGGCCTTCCCTAAGTGATACAATATAGTGACATCATAATCCTTCAGTAACTCTAACCATATCTATTGCCTCAAATTTAGATCCTTTTGCTTAAATAACTACTGGAGACTGTGATGGTCAATGAAAACCTCACACGACACGCCATAAAGATAGTGCCTCCAAATTTTCAATGCATGAACAATGGCTGCCAACTCCAAGTCATGAACATGATAATTCTTCTCATGGACTTTCAGCTACCGAGACGCATATGCAATCACCCTGTCATCCTGCATCAATACTGCTCCAAGTCCTACTCGGGAAGCATCACAATACACCGTGAAAGAACCCGAACCTGATGGTAATACCAACACCGGTGCTGAAGTCAAGGCTGTCTTGAGCTTCTGAAAGCCCGCCTCGCACTCATCTGACCATTTAAATGGGGCTCCTTTTTGAGTAAATTTAGTCATTGGGGCTGCTATGGATGAGAACCCCTCCACAAAACGACGGTAGTAGCCCGCAAACCCAAGAAGCTTCTAATCTCTGTGGCTATAGTGGGTCTAGGCCAGTTCTTGACTGCCTCTATCTTCTTAGGATCAACCTGAATACCCTCAGCTGATACGATATGACCCAAGAAGGCTACTGAATCTAACCAGAACTCACATTTTGAAAATTTGGCATACAAATGATTATGTCTCAAAGTCTAAAGGGCTATACAGAGGTGCTGCTCATGCTCTTCCCCACTGCGGGAGTATATTAGAATATCATCAATGAACACGATCACGAACAAGTCCAAATGGGGCTTGAATACCCGATTAATCAAATCCATAAAGGTTGCTGGAGCATTAGTCAGCCCAAAGGACATAACCAAAAATTCATAGTGCTCATACCTCATCCGAAAGGCTGTCTTAGGAACGCCGGACGCCCTAATCTTTAGTTGATGATAGCCCGATCTCAAATCAATTTTTGAAAATACTCTAACACCCTGAAGCTGATCAAATAAGTCATTAATCCTCGGCAACAGATACTTATTCTTGATAGTAACTTTATTCAGCTGTCGGTAATCTATACACATCCTCATCGACCCGTCTTTCTTCCTTACAAACAAAACCGGTGCACTCCAAGGCGAGACACTAGGTCTGATGAAACCTTTATCTAGAAAGTCTTGCAACTGTTCTTTCAACTCTTTTAGTTCTGGTGGGACCATCCGATACGGAGGAATAGAAATGGGTTGAGTGCCCGGAGCCACATCAATACAAAAATCAATATCCCTGTCGGGTGGAATCCAATTCCCCCGGCAGGTCTGTAGGAAATACCTCGGGAAACTCACGAACAATAGGAACTGACTCTATAGAAGAAACCTCGGCATTGAAGTCACGAGTATGAGCCAAATAATCCAAACACCCCTTCTCCACCATGCGGCGAGCCTTGGCATATGTAATCACTCGGCTGGGAGAATGACGGGGAGTCCCTTTCTATCCTAATCAAGGCAATTCCAGTAATGCTAAGGTAACTGTCTTGGTGTGACAGTCCAAGATGGCATAATAAGGCGACAACCAATCCATGCCCAATATAACATCAAAATAGACCATGTCTAGGAGTAAAAGATCTACACTAGTTTTAAGACCTTCAATGACTACTACGCACGAACGATACACACGATCTACCACAATAGCATCCCCCACCGGTGTAGACACATAAACAGGAACACTCAAGGAATCACGGGGAACCCCCAAATAAGAGGCAAAATAGGATGAAACATAAGAATAAGTAGACCCTGGATCAAACAAAACTGAAGCAGCTATATCACAAACTGAGATGATACCTGTAATAAAGCGTCGGAGGACTCTGCCTCAGGCCTGGCTGGAAATGCATATAATCAGGGGTGGGCCCCGCCACCCTGAGCCATATTTCTGGGAGGACCTCCACCTCTAGCTAACTGACCTCTACCTCTAACATTCTAGCCTGTACCTCTAACTATATGACCCTTACCCCTTGCTGGCTGGGCAGGTGGTACTGGAGCTGGTACCGGAACTATGGCACAAGAACCCTGACGCTGAAACTGATTACCTGCATATTTCGGACAAGTTCTCTGGACATGACCAAATTCACCACACTCGAAACATCTCTCCTGATAAGTATGCGGACCCGAACGAACCGGCTGGCCACGATGAAAACTCTGCAGAGAAGGTGCTCTAATAGGAGCTGAAGGAGCACTGTAGACTGGCTCAGCAGGAGAAGGCAGATAAGAACCACGACCACCCGAAGTACCATATGAAGCCTGTAGTGCTGAATGAAATGGTCTGGAAGAATGGCCTCTACTAAATGAAGTCCCGCCTTCAGATGAGGCACCACTGAAACCACCGGAATAGCGAGGTCTCTTGTCAGACCCCTGACCTCCCATCCCGAGAACCGACTCAACCCTCCTAGCCATATTTGCTGCATCCTGCAATAAAATCTCGGTCCCTGTCTCCTTGGCCATCTGCAACCTGATGGGCTGAGCAAGGCCCTCAATAAACCGTCTGACCCTATCTTTCTCTATGGGCAACAAGAGAATAGTATTTCTAGCCAAATCCACAAAATGAGTTTCATACTAGGTCACGGTCATACTGTCCTGCTGTAGTCGCTCAAACTGACGACGCTTCTCCTCTCGAGTAGTAACAGGCAAAAACTTCTCCATAAAGAGATGAGAAAACTGATCCCAAGTCAAGGCAGGAGACCCAGCTGGTCTAGTCAACAAATAATCCCTCCACCATTTCTTGGCAGAACCAGTCATCTGAAAAGCAGCAAAATCGACCCCATTGGTCTCCAAAATACCCATATTACGCAACACCTCTTGAAAACTATCCAGATATTCCTGAGGGTCCTCTGAAGTAGCACCACTGAAGTGAATAGGGAAAAGCTTGATAAACCTGTCCAGTCTCCACAAAGCATCTGAGGACATGGATGCCCCATTAACGGGCGACAATGCTGCAACTGGCTGAATTACCCCAACTGGATTGTCTACTGGGGTCTGAACCTGAGGAGTAGTTTGAACGGGAGTGTGGGTAGTAGGAGTTTGGACCCCTCCTCCAGCCTGAGATACGGTTGCTGCAATAGGGAATGTGCCAGTCTGGGCCACACTCTCCATACGGCCCACTAAATGGACCAAAGCATCCTGAAGAATCGGGGTAGCAATAAACCCCTCGGGGACATGAGCAGGTCCCGCTGGAACGGCCTGAGATGGAACCCCCTCATTAATCTCGATCTGAGATTCCACAGCTGGGGTTGTTGCCTGAGCAATAGGCTGAGTTCTGCCACTGCCCCTGCCTCTGGCGCGGCCTCGGCCTCTGCCCCTAGTGGGAGCTGTTGTTGCTGGAGGACTGGAATGTTGGTCAGCGGAAGAGGGAGCACGTGTTTTCGCCATCTGCGAGAGAATAGAAGAATCCAATCAGTATTTGAGATAACAAGAATCACACGATAGAATAGAAATAAAATGGAGTTGTTTCCTAACTCAATAGCCTCTGAGAGATAAGTACAGGCGTCTCCGTACCGATCCTTCAAACTCTTCTAAGCTTGTTCGTGAATTGTGAGACCTAAGCAACCTAGGGCTCTGATACCAACTTGTCACGACCCAAATTCCCAACCTTAGGGATGAGGGCACCTAACACCACCCTTGCTAGGCAAGCCAATGTTAGAGTTCGATTAGCTATTTTCCTTTGATTATCCATTTAAACATAATAAAATAAATTTAAAGTAAAATTAATCTAATGGTTTCCAAAGAATAGCTCCAAATATAAAATAATAAACAAATAAGTAAACTGAGCCACGAATTAATTATATAAATAACTCTAAGACTACCCCAGGGTCTGGTGTCACAATTCACGAACTACTAAAGAATACTACAATTAATGGGCTGAAAGAAATAATATAATTGTTTTAGGAAAATTATAAAACAGTCTCTACGAACTAAGAGAAGACTCTCGGGATCTGCGAACGCCGGCAAATATACCTCGTGTCTCCGGATAATAGATAGCTGCCACTAAAATCTCTACTGCTAGCCGGTACCTGGATCTGCACAAAAGAGTGCAGAGTGTAGTATCAGTACAACCGACCCCATGTACTGAGTAAGTGCCGAGCCTAACCTTGACGAAGTAGTGACGAGGCTAAGGCGGGGCAATTATAACTTAACCTGTGAAAATAAATATATATAATAACTCAATAAAACAATTCTACACAAATAAGAAAATATAAACTGAAACAATAAATAAAATAACTCAATCGCCTATTCCAGGCCTCATCTATCACCAAAATTTCACACAACTTTCCAAGTTTCCAAACTTTAATTTAAAATAACCAAATGTGCAAGATATGGAAAAACGGTAGGATGAAACAATAACTTCCAAATCTTTGTAATAAAAATCACTAAAGCATAATTATCCTCCCTTATCACTGTCATATATTTATATTCTCCCTGTCCACCATTATCACAATCATATATATTTCCCCGGACCACCCTTATCACAGTCATATGTATATATTTCCCCTGTCCACCCTTATCACAGTCGTATATATTTATTTCCCATGTATACTCTTATCACAGTTATATATATTCATTTATATCAAAACTTTCACAATTGAGGCCAAGCCTTTCACAATAATTTTGTCTCAACAGTCATAAACAATAAACGGTAGTTGTCACAAACTTCATAAATAATATCTCAAAATGAACCAACAGGGATATACATACATACATATATATATATATATATATATATATATATATATACATCTCGTAAAAACAATGTCAACCCACAATGTCAATTATAGAAGACAACAATGAACATGAAACAATTAAAAACATGAAGCAATTAGATTGAAAACGGGGAAGGGATCATGTAAGTGGACCATTTTGTGGTGCATAGATACTCGTCACCTCACCTATATACCACACACATGCATTTTCACATAACAATTAAGTTGGGGATTCCTATTCCCTCAAGTCAAGGTTAAACCAAGCACTTACCTCAATTTCGCAAGCCATTCATTATTCAGTTATAGTTTTTCCTCTTGAATTCTCCTCCAATACACTCGAATATAACCATAATTAACTTAATATCATTAATTAATGCTAAAGGAACTAACTTTACTGAAAATTATAATTTTTCCTAAGTTCTCTAAAAAAAAATTAAAACCCGACCCTGGGACCACTTAGTCTAAACTCGGGGTTCGGATCAAATTACATTCACCCATTCACCCACGAGCTCAAATATATAATTAATTTCGAAATCCGACCTCAATTCGAGGTAAAGATTCAATTTTTTTCAAAATTCCCTAATTCTACCCAAACCCTCAATTTTTACCATGAAAATTCTTAGTTTTTGATTTAAAAGTGATGAAAAACATTGGGTAATTGAAAGAGTAAAGTTTAGAATTGATTACCAAAAACTTGGAGATGAACTTTGATGAAGAAAATCGTCCTTAGGGTTGTTTAGTTCGAAAATTATGAAGAAAAATGGTTTTGTCCGTGTTTAAAAGGGTATTTATACAGCTGTGCAGGCCTTCTATGCGTTCNCCCAGGCCCAATTTACCTTGTGCGTTCGCATAGCCCAACATGCGTTCGCATAAGGTCAAGCCCAGGTGACCTCCGCGTTCGCATAGAACAAGAAAATGCCCAGCTCAAATTTTACTCTATGCGTTCGCGACTGGAGCCACACGAATGCGATGAACAAATAGTTTCACATCAGATAACAGCAAAACAACAGATTTTTGCAAGTGTAAAACACCCCGTGGCCTATCCAAAATTCACCCGAGCCCTCGGAGCTCTAAACCAAACATGCACGCAAGTCTAAAGATATCATACAGACTTGATCGTGCGATCTAATCATGAAAATAACATGTAAAAGTAAAACTATGAATTGAACCTCAAAACGCATCATTTTTCTCAAGAACACCCAAAGTTCATTATTTCTCAACCGGACGTCCAAATCACGTCAAATAACCTCCGTTTTCCACCAAATTTCATAGTTAACATTTAAATACTATAGCGAATCTGTATCGGGCTCCCGAACAAAATAAGGGTCCGATACCAATGCTTTCAGACATTAATTCTTTTCTTTATTTCATTAATATTTCAGCAAAATAATTTCTTTCAAAAATTATTTATAAGGCTTGGGACCTCGGAATTGATTTTCGGGCATACGCCCAAGTCCTATATTTTACTGCGGACCTTCCGGGATTATCGGAACACAGATCCGGGTCTGTTTATTCAAAATGTTGACCAAAGTCAACTATAATAAAATTTTAACTCTAGAAATCACTATTTCTCATATTTTCACATAAAAGCTTACCATTTTTACGCCCGGATTGTGCACGCAAATTGAGGTATTTAAAATTAATCTTTTTATGACTAATAAGCCTAGAACGGAGTCTAAATTCATAGAATGACCCTTTGGGTCATCACATGCACCGTATTATATCTACTAGTAGTAGCTACACTATCATATCTACGTGAGGTATCATCCCTAAGGTTATCACACTAACAATCCTCTATACTGGTAGAGAC
Source organism: Nicotiana knightiana (assembly GCA_005239525.1). Lineage (NCBI taxonomy): Eukaryota > Viridiplantae > Streptophyta > Magnoliopsida > Solanales > Solanaceae > Nicotiana > Nicotiana knightiana. The sequence continues at coordinate 34,098 of ML414030.1, read as the reverse complement.
TGTTGTTTTGCTGCCTAATTTCTAAAAAGTAGTTGCAACAGTCTCATTAGGTACATAATTAATAACAAAACATGTGTTGCTGGCTTGGTCTGCATGTTGTTGCACATATGATATAGGTACCATGCATTGAGATGTTGTGCCCATTTGGTCTGCCAGCAACAGATTTGATACTAAAGGTGGTGGTGTAACAAAAAATTGCAAAAATATCAGCAAGTTGCATCCTACTTCCTAGCTTTGCAAGTTGGTCCGCTATCCCATTTTGTTCCCGGTACGCATGTCGAATTACTGGATCATAGAGCTTCGTGAGGAGGTGCCTGCAATTACAAATTAAATTAGAATACTTTGAGCTCTCACTAGAATAGTGTGGTTACCTCATTTGCACGTTTTTCCACTTCCAGCGGCAGCAATTGTATTTGTATGGGTATATTTAGTCCTTTAATGAGTGCTTGCAATTCAGCCGTTGTACAGGTGCACATGAGGAAATGGGGAATGTAAATTCCTTTATAGTTTATAAGCTTATGTAACCATTGATTTCGGTCTAATGTGAGTGGAAAGTTGCTAATGAAGTGGTGCATTCCTATAAGCTTCCAGTATTGTTGGGCGTGGAAGCTGTGAATGAAGATATGATTTATTGTTTCTTGAGTATTATGACAGAATTTGCAATTAGGAGTCATAGATATTCCAATGTAATTAAGGTAGTGAAGTGTTGGTAATCGAATATGACCAAGCAGCCATAGAAAACTTTTAATTTTCGATTGGATTGGCAGGTTCCAGATCCATTTAAAATTATTTAATGTGTTTATGAGATAGCTACCATTGTTGGTAAGCTCCTTGTACATAGTTTGCACAGTGAACTGTACATTAGTTGTTAGACCCCAAAGGAGTTGACCGTGTTGTTGTGTGTAGTTGATTAAGTGCATTCTCCTTCAACAAATGTACGAAAATGTGTTAGATTATGGCTTTCTCAGGAACTTCTCCTTTTACAATGTCATTTTTCGTTCATTAAATTTTTATGCATATTTGATTTTATATTTTGCTAGGGAATTATTTGATTTCTAAATTTTTGTATTAAAACAGTTTGAACACTTTAAACTAATATTTTTAGAATGTTCCTCCACCATACCAAAATAATTGGAAGTTGAAAATTTAGTACTTTTTATAACTATGAAAAAAGCGTAGGAATATGAAGACTTTGAATATATATATATATATATATCTAGTTGTGCCATATCGTAACAAGATAAAAAGAGGGTTATAAGAGGATTGCTTAAGAATATTGCTTTCTTATAGTTGTTGCTTAAGAATATTGCTTTCTTATAGTTGTACTTGTCCTACTCGGTACTTACTCACCTCTTCTTTCTCAATTGATCATGTAAATCGTATGAATTATTTCTCTGATTTTGTTTCCTTTTTTTTTTTTTTTAATCTGGACTTTGTCCAGTCATGAATCCTGATTTACTGTTCATCTCTTTCTCTTAATCTATACCTTAACAACTATCTTCTTTAACCACACCCTGGTCATGACTGTTTAAAACATCCTCTTATCAAAATGAATTTATAACAATAGCCACTTCAATGCCTAGGAGTTTACAGGTTAATCCATCGAAGTTATTAAGAAATTAAGAGAATAATCATTTACTNTATATATATATATATATATAGTTGTGCCATATCGTAACTATGTGTTTCTCATTCTATAACTCAACGGTGATTACAAGCTGTCCAATACATTCTTGCACTTAGTTTGACTGTTCTTTGTTAAGCATGACTAACTTATTTTGCATTTGTGCTTGTTATTTCGGGTTTTAGATGGTGGATTGTTCGTTAGACCAACTGAATAGACAAACAACTTTAGTTCATTAAATATGAAATGCTCTAGTTTCACGTCAAAAGCTAACCTACAGTCTTAATGCCATGTGACATATCACTTGCATTTCATATCAGGCCAGATTATTTATTATAGATGTGTTGTAAAAACATTAAGAAGAGAAAATCAGGAGAGCTGCAGCATGCTTATTGGAAGCTACCTGCTCAATTTTATTATACTGTTTATTTGTGACATGCCATTTAAGCAATCCACTAGGCGGTGCCTATAGCTAGTTTTTATTTATAGAATGAAAATGAAAACAAAATAGCATGTTATTTGAATGAATCATGCTTCACCCAGAAATTAAGATATCTGAATGATTTCTTATATGTGCATTTTCAATATCACATTTCAACAACATTGGACTGTAATCAGAACCAATTTTGAATAAATGAATTGCCTCCCGGCCAGGAAAAGTCTGCTGCAACTCCATGTTACCTAAGCATCAATCAAGCCTTTTGAATATACAATCCTCCTATGATCTTCCATTCCACCATGTAAAAATACTCCCTTTAAATTCCAAATCTGTCAATTTACATGTGTTGATGTAGTGTCTAAAGTCATCCACCTCATTTAAGGAAACTGGAAAGCCACCAAACTTCTCTTCTTCATCCCATATGACATTAAAATCACCTCCCACGAGCCATGGTGTTGTCATATCTCTAGCCATCGCATACATAGAATCCCACAGTTCAATTATCTCTATTGCATCACATTTGGCATAGACTAATGTGAGTATAAGCTCCACATGAGTTTCTGTGTGAAACAGTCTCAAATTTAACTGTTGCACCATATTATACAATATTGTAACATCAAACATTTCATCAATAAAAGCCCATATTTTGTTTGACACATTCACCACAGCTTGAGCCAAACCAATTCTTCTTCTGTATCTCTCTATTTTGCTAGACTGTTGCATAGGTTCTAGGATCCCTATAAATTCAAAATGTTTCTGCCTATGCATTGTAATCAACCTCTCAAATGCCTGCATAGTGTTAACTGATCTGACATTCCATATGATTGCATCCATTACTGATTATGGGATTTAGTCAGAGTTCTTCTTATTTGTACTCCCCTTGTTGGAACTGCGGAAGCCTCATTTATTTGCTTCTTTCTACCCTTGGCTGCAGATTTCACTTTCTCAATGTGCCTAGGTGATAGATCTCCTTGCCTAGCAACATTTAGAAAGTTTTGCGCAGTAGATTGCTCATCCAAGTCCTTGTTTGCACGATCCTCTAGAACCTCTAAAATCTTTGCACCATCTGTAGACACCACCTCTGTACTTTTCTGAGTAGTAATCACTGCCTGCTTCCCACCATTATTCATGTTCATAAGCTGAACAGGATTTAATGGAACAGTAACTTCTGCTGCAGCCTGCACATTAGTCGACAATTTTTTTGATACATTTGCACTGCCTTTAGATTTAGCAGTAACATCACCTGTACCCCTTTGTCCTGTTCCACCTGGATCAATAACATTGATATCCACTCCTGTTCCACCTGGATCAACAACATTAATCAGTTCAATCTTGTATGAGTTTAGATCTTTGGAATTTACTAAACTCTGCTCATCAACAATCTGTAATTCCTTGTTAGCCACATTTACACTTTGGTCTTCTTCATCAATTGCATCACCTCCAATTTCATCTTCACTTTGCATCACATCTAGAATTTCCCCCTCCTCTGAGTCTTCTTCAGTATGGTCAATCCATAATTTGCCACCTTTCCAATTGATCTTCTCATTACTTTAAAATATTTCAAAATCTGCATCATTCACCTGATCCTTGTCAATATTTTTAGCCAAATCTCTTTCAACTGTAGTGTCCTGTGTTGGTACATCTTGACATGAGGTATTTGTTGCCACCAAATTTCCAGGAAAAGCTCTTTGTACCCATTGTGCAGTAGTTTCCTTGTTTTGCTGATCATCTACCCTTTTCTCCTTATTTCTTACTTTTTCTTTGTTGCCAATCCCATCTAGAGTAGGACTAGCAGTAGGAGCCACTGAAATATTAGTCTTTCCAGCAGTAGCATGATTCCCATTGTTGCCTTTCTTTCCCTTTTCAATCCTAGGAGACTTAGGATTATAAGCTGGTGCTGCATAATTTAATGTTGCATTTTTCTTAAGATTATAATTGACAACTTGCCCAGCATTCTCTTCAACTAGAACCAACTGATTATTCTCATTATCTCCACTGTTCTCAACCTCCAGAATTGCAAATTGATTAGTTGTTTGCACTTACTGGGGTACCACAGGATTTTTCTTCTCAGCTATAACAATTTCTTTTCCAGTTCTAGTCAATTCATCATTCGATTTTTCCTTGCTTTTAGCTCGATTATCTCTCACCTATTTCCATTGTGCTCCAACATTACCAACCACCTTTCCACTTGTAAGCACCATTAAAGGACCAGTTTCATTCCTTTTTTCCAACACCACAGTCTTATCACCTACAACATGTTCTTCATTCCTGTTTGCCATAAGTTCAGGATAAATCCTCCAACACTCTATCATGTCATGTCCTTGTATTTTACATTATTTACAATATTTGGGTAGATAATAATACCTAACAGTTATCCATTCTGTCCTTAACTTCCTATTCGTCTCGTTTTCAATATCCATACGTACTTTCTTAGGATGATCAGCTAATAAATCCACGAGCACAACTGTACCAACTGGTGAAGCTAAAGAGAATAGGCATTCCCTAACAAAAAAAGTAGGCAACAAGTAAGGAAAAGAGATCCATGCCATAACCCTTGGTGTCTCCTCTCCTGCTTTGAACTTTGAGTCATACAATATGGTTCTAAGCTGAAACTCCTGTCCAAACTTATCCTTTACGTAATAAACACTTTTCGACGTAAAATCAATGTAATCTTGACATAATGTTAGTCGCATTAATACATGCTTATTCCTAATAAATCCAATATTACATTCACCCTAATACCACATTGCATAAGGATGATTCGACATAATTCTTGCAACTCAGGCCAACCATATGAAAATTTACATACCACTGCAAACTTCAAGCCTTCAAGAATATTCATACGTTCAACTTCTGATTCCGTAACCTTAACCGTTGGTTGTCCTTGAAGGACTGTGGCTCGCCTAGGAGGAATGGGATCAACAGCTGCTGCTCGATCATGCATGGAAATGTTGCTCATCGATGGTCTCACTGCTTTTGCATTATCCATAGACTGGGGTGTGTTGTTTGAAGTCGTGGGGGGCTGGGTTATGTTGGGGGATGGTTGGGGAGGCAGCCCAGCCACAGGAGGTGGCTGGCCATCGACTTGCCATGGAAATGCACACGAGAGCTTCGAGCTACTATCGCCTCCTAATCGCCTATCGCCAGAGCTCTCAAGCTCTTGGAGTTTTGCATAATGACCTTATGTCATTCAATGAGGATTTTTTTTTTATTATTATCTTTCATGTTTTATTTTAGGAGAGAATTATACAAAGATAACCCCTTTTATCTTGATTGACACTTTTTTCATTTTTGCTTTTTCTAAAAACACAGATTAATTTACATTTTCTCACCTAAGTTCCTAACCCAATATGACTATGAAAATTATACTGTAAAATGAGAAAATAGGTGCATTTCTTCTAAAGGGTTGCTTCTTTGACATTTTAGCTCTCATGTTTTAAATATTCTCTTTTATTATAATTTTTATGTAACATGTATGATATACATTAATTAAATTCAATTATATTGTCATACTTATTTTGCATCGCAAGTTAAAACACGGAATAGTAAAAAACCTGCATAAAACTTTTTCTGTACAGTTTGATTATAGCAATATAGTATATTATTTAAAAGGCTCAACAAATTAAAAAGTTAATTTTTTTCCATAGTCCATTAAGAGAAGTTGAGAAACTCATAACCTTTGAAGTTCAACCTTCATTTTTAGAATTAAATTCTTTTAAATTAAATCAATAGCCAAAAAGAAGAAGTAGATGCAAACTTGTCAGTGAACTCCATCATTCTTATAGAAGTCCTTATAAATTACAATAAGACATTTGAGGACTTTTAAGAGCAAAATTTCTTTTTTTATTGAGTTAGCTAAATAAGATCAATATTTGTTATTTTCATGAATTTATACGTTTTTTGTTAATATTTTTATGGCAAACAAATTAGTAATATTTATGTGATTTTTGAAGTGTATTTATTGATATAGGGTACATGCACGAAGTGCATATCCTAAGACTAACACATACACGTATTATACACATTGATAAGTTTTAATTTAAACGCTTAAGTGAATAATTTTTAAGTTATTATTCTAAAAAAATTTAGAAGTACCTGTACGATCCAATTCGTAAAGACAATTGGATCAGAAAGAAAAGAGCCAAAAAGGGTTAGCAATGAAAAGACAATTCTTCCATCCGAATAGTCATTATTTTACTATAGACACTTCATTATTTAATTCATAAGAAATTATTCTGAAAATTGTATGTGGTAATTTTTTGAGAGGAAAGGTTAATACATAGAAGCAAATGAAATTTATTTCGAAAAGCAATTCTTTAACACAACTAACATATAACATATATATTGTTTACTAATATTGTTTAGTTAGTAAGTAATAAATGATACTATACCATTTGGACGCCTTTGAATAGAGGTGTCTATTTGACAGTTCGGCCATAAGTAAATGAGTAAAGAAACAATCCAAAGGTTAAAAAAGGAAAGAAAAGAAAGAGGCAAATACAAAAAAAATTATTAATAATGTTAACAAACTAAGATCAAAGTAATAATATCGAACAAGAATAACAAGCTAAGAGATATAGAGAGAGGAGAGATTCTTATTTCATCAAGTGTTTTCCAAGTATATCCCATATCACATTTCATGCCTCTATTTATACTATTACATAGAAGGTTACAAAATGATTGTCTTAAACATGACATTAACCTTGGAGATCATGGGGGAAGATCATGGGGAGGGATTATGGAGTGTGAGAGTTACAATCATAATAGTAATGAGTAGTGGGTGGTTATATACATCATGAGTGAAAGTAGTGAGAGTAGTAGACATCCACAATTACTAAAAGTTTTACAATACTGCCCCTTGGATGTCCAAAAATATATAACATGCCTCGTTAAAACCTTACTAAGAAAAGACCATGTGGAAGAAAATCTAATGAAGGAAAAAGAGTACACATATCTGTAATACGCTTTATTTGCTGCCTCGTTAAAAACCTTACCAGGAAAACCCGGTGGGACAAAACCTAGGCTAAGAAAAAAAGAGTGCAACGCGTATCTTACTCCCCCTCTTGAAAACATAACTTTATTTCTCGATGACGTCGGATACCAACCTTCTGTCTCAACTTCTCAAATGTTGAAGTTAGTAATGTCTTAGTGAACAAATCAACCAAATTTTCACATGAACGCTGTTGAACATTAATTTCACCATTTTGTTGAAGATCACGTGTAAAAAAGAACTTTGGTGAAACGTGCTTTATTTTGTCTCCTTAAATAGTCCTTCTTTCAATTGAGCTATGCATGCAGTATCGTCTTCAATATAGTTGGAACCTTGTTGAATATCATAATATGGCAGTACCCTCACAGACAACGAACTATGCCATGCATTTGTATAACCAACAAAACTTTGACAATATTTGTTAGAATAAATAAATCTATATCAAGGATTCTTTTTGCAATATAACACTAATCGTATATCAATATCTCCACATAGGCTTTATACTTTCAGGCGTTGAAACTATCCCTCCAACTTCACATTTTCAGATGAAGTCAATTTTCGTTGCATAATTTTTCATTTGGCCAATCATTTATCGGTCCAAATTCCATGATAGATTTGAGCTCAAGGTTATATAAAAAATATCGTCGATGATCATTTTCTATCGGTTCCATCATCACACAATAAATACATAACTTATCGAGATCTCATTATTTTCAGGTACCTGAGCCTCTTCCATGAGGTCTTATAGAGTGTTATTTCGCGGTGCTCTTCTACATCACTTGCCTCCTTATTATGACCATATTGATCATTTGCTCCACTCCTTCTTCAAGGAGTTTTATCTTTGGAACCAATTAGTCTATTACGCTATATGCGTGTCATAGACTCTGTCCATCATGAACTTTATTTTAGTTCTAGTATTAGCAGCTGAAATCTGACTTTTAACTTTGGGTCAGTAAATGCCCTGTCAATATTTTGCAAATAAATTATCACTTGAACTTCAAGTTTACATTTTCTTGTACGAGGATCTAGATGTACTCATAATAAATCACTTAACGTATCACTTTTTCAGTTGGCCGAATTCTCTCCTTTATGTTGGGATCACCAACACATTTCCCAACCTTCTTTGGAAACCATCTTTGTGCATTGTGGTGGAACATTGTCACGATCCAACTCTAAACCCTGTCGTGATGGCGCCTATCATAATACTAGGCAAGCCTATTATTCTCAAAAATACTACCAATTTAAGATATAAGAGTTTAGTAAAGATTCTTATTATTTGAAATTCCCATGAAAACAAGTTAAACTTTAAATCTGAAAATACAAATGCGGAAAATGAGCCCTAAACATCGGGATGTCACTAAGTCATGAGCGTCTAAATTCATAAACTATCACATCAACTGTCTAACTGTCAATACAACCAGAAAAATAAATAGAAGGATTAACAAGGTCCTGCGGACACTGGAAGCTACCTTGTAGTCTTCGAAGATAAGCCGGCCTGGACTCAAAAATCGCCGCGCTCAAACACACTTGGATCTGCAAATGAAGTGCAAGGTGTAGTATGAGTACAATCGACTCAGCAAGTAACATTATTATCTAAGGAAATGAGAAGTAATGACGAGCTAAGAAGAACAATTCGATTAATAATTTTCATAATTAAGGATGAACATGAGTAAAAGATCAATTTCATAAATTATCAACTACTACAAGGAAAATAACAGATAAATGCAACAACAACAGAATAGATGAAACGTCACAATCACTGTCACTCAATCCCTCAGCCCTCATTGCACACGCTCAATAGGTACCTACGCTCACTAGGGTGTTCAGACTCCGGAGGGGCTCCTACAGCTCAAGTGCTAATATGCACGGACCACTCACGTACTGCACGAACAACTCACGTGCTATCATATCATATCTGGATCTACACGGACAACTCACGTGCTATGGTATCAATCTGGATCCGCATGGACAACTCATGTGCTATATTACGATATCTCACAACAGGCCCTCAGCCTCACTCAATCATGTACCTCTCTAGCCTCACAATTTTCAATAAATAAAGAAGCAGTCCAAATCAAAGTATTATAGTGTATGAGCAAGAAGATAATAGAGACTGAGGTAAACACATACAAGAATCGCCATGACTGAGTATAACTACTGTGAGCAGGGATAAAGCCTAAGCATGATCTTTATCATGAAAGCATTCAAGTTATAGAAGATACGGAAAACACATAAACACAAATAAAGGCTATTAGGCTTCACAACCTTATGGGACGGACCAAGTCTTAATCCCTCACGACGTACACCCACACGCTCGTTACCTAGCATGGGTGTCGCCTCCAAACAGTCACATGATATCAAATCTCCGGGTTTTATACCCTCAAAATAAGATTTAAGACTGTTACTTACCTTAACAACGTAGAATCCTACTCTAGGATGCTCTCGCCCCTTGAATCGGCCTCCGTAAGCTCTGACTCTATTCACAACCAGTACAATACAATCAACATATGCTAAAGGAACGAATTCCACAAGAAAAACTACCAAATTAGGCCAAACCTCCGAAATTGGCTAAAACTCAGCCCCTGGGCCCACACATCAAAACCCGACAAAAGTTACAAAACTAGAAAGCACATTCACTCACGAGTCTAACCATACCAAATTCATCAAAATCCGACACCGTTTGGTCCCTCAAATCCTCACCTCGAACTCTCCAAAAATCTCAATCCCTAACCCTTCAACTTCACCCCAAATTCCCATTAATTACATGATTAAACAATGGAAAATCATAATAAACACGAGTATTAGGGCTCAAGCAACTTACTTCACTGATAACCCTCGAATTCCTCTCCAAAAATCACTGCCCAAAGCTCAAGAACCGACTAAAACGGTGAAGAATAGGCTAAAATTTGCGAAGTGTGGTATTTATACATTCTGCCCAGGCTTCTAGCACCTGCAGCCCTTTTCTCGCATCAGCAAGCTCGCACCTGCGGCCCAAATGATCAAACCTACGGAATTCACTTAATCGCCCAACTTCCGCACCTGCGCCCAAGTTTCGCACTTGCGGGCTCGTAGGTGCGGCCTTGTCTGCGCACCTGCACTCCACCCTCAACTTCCCAATTTTCGCATCTGCGACCAATCCATCGCGCCTGTGACCCTTGCACCTGCGTCTCCCCTTCCGCAGGTGCGAAAACACCAGAAAATTGACACCAACAGTTTTTCAGCAATTCACCAACTCCAAAAACCAATCCGCTAACTATCCGAAACACATACGAGGCCCTAGGGACCTCAACCAATAATACCAATAGGTCCTATATCAATACACGAACTTAGTCGAAACTTTGGAACACCCAAAACAACACCAAAACACCAAATTAACCTCAGATTCAAGACTAAGAACTTCTAAGCTTCCAATTTCCGCAAACGACGCCGAAACCAACCAAACCTCGTCCGAGTAACCTCAAATTTTTGCACACAAGTCAATAATAAACCTATGAACCTGCTCCAACTCCCGGAATTCCATTCCGACTCTGATATCAAATTTTCCACTACCGACCAAAATCGCCAAATTTCCAACTTTCGCCAATTCAAGCCTAATTCTACCACGGACCTCCAAATTACATTCCGGAAGCGCTCCTAAGTCCAAATTCACCTAATAGAGCTATCCGACTCATGAAAATCCAACTCCGAGATCGTTCACACATAAGTCAACATCCGATTGACTTTTCCAACTTAAGCTTCCTAATAAAAGACTAAGTGTCTCATTTCACTCCAAAACCACTCCGAACCCAAACCAACCAACTGTTACCATACAATATAGTTGAATAATACATAAAGAAGCATAAATGGGGGAAGCGGGGCTATAACTCTCGGAACGACCGGCTGGGTCGTTACATCATCCCCCTCTTAAACAAACATTCATCCTCGAACGAGTCTAGAAACATTCCTGGAGTCTCAAATAGTTGTGGATATCTGCTCCACATCTCCCGCTCAGTCTCCTAGGTGGCCTTCTCCACGGGCTAACCTCTCCACTGCACCTTCACCAAAGCTATGCCCTTTGACCTCAACTTTCGGACCTGTCGATCCAAAATAGCCGCCGGCTCCACATCATACGTCATACCACCCTCCAACTGAAGCGTGCTGAAGTCCAAAACATGGGACAGATCGCCAACATACTTCCGGAGCATGGAAACATGGAAGACCGGATGCACACTCGACAAACTGGGTGGCAAGGCAAGCTTATAAGCTACCTCCCCTACCCTCTGAAGCACCTCAAAAGGTCCAATGAACCGGGGGATCAACTTTCCCCTCTTCCCAAACCTCATAACACCCTTCATGGGTGATACCTTCAGCAAGAACTTCTCCCCAACCATAAATGACACATACCGGACCTTCCTATCCACATAGCTGTTCTGTCTAGACTGCACCGTGCGAAGCCTCTCCTGAATCAACTTCACCTTATCTAAGGCATCCTGGACTAAATCTGCATCCAAGAGCCTAGCCTCACCCGGATCAAACCATCCAACCGGAGATCTACACCTCCTCTCATGTAAAGCCTCATATGGAACCATCTGGATACTCGACTGATAGCTGTTGTTATATGCAAACTCCGCGAGTGGAAGAAACTTGTCCCAAGAACCCCCAAAGTTAATAACACAAGCACACAACATGTCCTCCAATATCTGAATAGTACGCTCAGACTGTGCGTCCGTCTGAGGGTGAAAAGCGGTGCTAAACTCAACCTGAGTACCCAACTCTCGCTGCACGGCCCTCCAAAACTACACTGTGGACTGAGTACGTCTATCAGAAATGATGGAAACTGGAACACCATGCAGGCGACCAACCGCTCGGATATAAATCTCAGCCAACTACTCTGAAGTATAAGTAGTACCAACAGGAATGAAGTGCACAGACTTGGTCAGCCTATCCAAAATAACCCAAATAGCATCGAAATTCCTCAAAATCCGTGGGAGCCCAAGTACAAAGTCCATGGTGATCCTCTCCCACTTCCACTCCGGAATATCTAACCTCTGAAGCAAGCCACCCAGTCTGATGCTTATACTTAACCTACTGACAATTGAGACACCGAGATACAAACCCGACTACATCCTTCTTCATCCGCCTCCACCAATAGTGTTGTCTCAAATCCTGGTACATCTTCGCGGCACCCGGACGGATGGAATATCGCGAGTTGTAGGCCTCCTCAAGAATCAACTCCCGAAGCCCATCTACATTGGGCACACATATTCGGCCCTGCAACCTCAACACGCCGTCATCACCAATAGTCACATCCCTAGCATCACATCGTTGGACCATATCCGGAAGAACAAGCAGGTGGGGGTTATCATACTAACGCTCCTTAATACGGTCATAAAGAGAAGACCTGAAGACCACACAAGCCAATACCCGACTAGGCTCCGAAATATCCGATCTCACAAGCTGGCCTGCTAAGGCCTGGACTTCCAATAGGTCTCTCCACTGCATGAAGATAAGCTAAACTCCCCAAGCTCTCTGGCCGGCGACTCAAAACATCAGCCACCATATTGGCCTTCCCCGGGTGGTATAAAATAGTGATATCATAGTCCTTAAGAAGCTCCAACCATCTCCCCTGACGCAAATTAAGGTCCTTCTTCTTCTTCAGAAATAGAACCGATGTACCCCAAGGTGACACACTAGGCCGAATAAACCCCTTATCAAGGAGTTCCTGAAGCTGCTCTTTCAATTCTTTCAACTCCGCCGGTGCCATACGATACGGTGGAATAGAGATGGGCTGAGTGCCCGGCACCAAATCAATACCAAAGTCAATATCCTTGTCAGGTGGCATGCCCCACAGGTCTGCAAGAAACACATCTGGAAAATCACATACCACCAGAACAGAATCAATGGCAGAAGTGTCTGCACCAATATCTCTCATAAAAGCCAAGTAAGAGAGACAACCCTTCTCAACCATACGCTGAGCCTTCAAATATGAAATCACCTTACTCGGTATATAGTCTATAGAACCACTCCACTCCACCCTCGTACCCTCGACATCGCTAACGTCACGATCGTAGCGTGAAAATCTAGAACAACATGACATAGAGATAACCAATCCATACCCAATATAACATCGAAATCAACCATACTAAGCAACATAAGATGATCTGCATACGTGGTCCACAATAATAGTATCGCCCATCGAAGTAGATACATGAACAGATGAAACTAAAGACTCATGAGGCATATCCAAAAAATGAGCGAAATATAAGGAGACATATGAATATGTAGAACCATGGTCAAATAATATAGAGGCATCTATGTGATAGACTGAGACAATACCTGTGATCATAACATCTAGTCTGGCTGGGAGGGCAGAGAAATGGGCCTGGCCACCCCCTGATCTGGCTTCCTCTCTCGGGCGACCCTTAGCTGACTGGGCTCCGCCCCTAACTGGCTGAGATCCACCCCTAGCTGGCTGGGCGGATCGTGAAGGAACTAGTGCTGGTGCATTGGTCGAGTACTCTGCTGTGGAATCCCACCCAATAGCCTAGGGAAATCTTTCATATTGTGACCAAAATCCCTGCACTCAAAACAACTCCTCCTCTAACGAAACTGCTGCTCCTAATGCCCAAAAGAACTAACCGGGGATACCTGAGCGAACGGGGCATGATGAGAACTCTGCGTTGGTAGTGCACTGAATGACGACTGGCCCTGTTGATGACTGTGAGAACCATGGACAGATGATGCACCACAGTGAAATGGGCGAGCTGACCAAGCATGCCTGAATAGACGGCCTCTACCGTGTTGAAACTGACCCCCTGAAGAGCACCACTAAATCCACCCTGACCACGAGGCCTTTTTTCCTCTCTCTCAACCCTCTCCTGACCACGAACCATCTCAATCTGTCGAGCAATGTTGACAACCTCATCAAAGGTAGCACCAGATACCTTCTCTCGGGTCATAAGCAACCGTAGCTGAAAAGTGAGACCATCTATAAACCTCATGATCCTCTCCCTGTCTATGGGAGCCCACTAGATATTATGATGGGCCAACTCCAAGAATCACATCTGATATTGCGTCATAGACATATCACCCTGGCGAAGCTGCTCAAGCTGTCTACGTAGCTCCTCTCTGCGGGACTGAGGCACGAACTTCTCCAAAAAGACCACGGAGAACTGCTGCCAAGTAAGGGGTGCTGCGCCAATAGGCCTACGCCTCTCGTAAGTCTCCCACCATCGGAGTGCATCCCAAGAAAAAACTGAAATGTAGTAAATGATACCCCACAAGTCTCAAGAATACCATCCATACGGACTATTCTCTGGCACCTGTCAAAGAAATCCTGGGCATTATCTCTCTTTGTTCCACTGAAAGGTGGATGCTGGAGTCCCCAAACCTCTCCAACCTACACTGATCATCCTCCGACATAGCAGGAATTACATGCTCCTGAGCAGCTGCAATCGGCTGGACTGGTGGTGCCACCGTTGTCAGGAGTCCCTAAACAACCTGCTCTGGTATGCGGGCGTCGGGAGTCTGGGTGCCTCCCTCGACCTGAGAAGTGGTTGCGGTCGTAGTAACTGAGACCTCCTGAACAAGGCCAGTACACACTGATAAAATCTAGGCGGGGGCCTTCGGAAGGCCAGGAATCACAATAGGCACAGGTGGTGCCTGAGCTGGTCCCGCTGGAATATCTACCACGGGAACCTGGTCCTGATCTAGGACAACTGGGGGATCTACATGTGCTGCCTCAATTGCTACGCGGGTAGTGTCTCTGCCCCTACCACGACCTCGACCTCTCGCGACCCTAGCTGGTGGTACTGGTGGATAGCTCTCCTGACCGGTAGCACGAGTCCTCACCATCTGTGAGAGAATGAAATAACAGATATTTAGTTATCAGAATAAACAGATCGCATAACAAGAATCCAAGAATGTGAAATTTTCCCAAGGGTTCTACAACCTCTCGAAGATAAGTATAGACGTCTCTGTACCGATCCGCAAGACTCTTCTAACCCGCTCATGACTCGTGAGACCTATGTAACCTAGGCTTTGATACTAACTTATTACGACCCAACTCTAAACCCTGTCGTGATGGTGCATATCGTGATACTAGGCAAGCCTATTATTCCCAAAAATACTACCAATTAAAGATATAAGAGATTAGTAAAGATTCATAATATTAGAAATTCCCATGAAAACAAGTTAAACTTTAAATCTGAAAATACAAATGCGGAAAAAGAACCCCAAACATCAGGGTGTCACTAAGTCATGAGCGTCTAAATCCATAAACTATTACACCAACTGTCTAACTGTCAATACAACCAGAAAGGAAATAGAAGAAGTAACAAGGTCCTGCGGACGCTGGCAGCTACCTTGCAGTCTTCGAAGATAAGCCGGCCTAGACTCAACAATCGCCGCGCTCAAACACACTTGGATCTGCACATGAAGTACAGGGTGTAGTATGAGTACAACCGACTCAGCAAGTAATAGTATTAACTAAGGAAATGAGTAGTAGTGACGAGCTAAGCAGAACAATTCGATTAATAATTTTTACCATTAAGGATGAACATGAGTAGAAGATCAGTTTCACAAATAATCAACTACTACAAAGAAAATAACAGATAAATGCAACAACAACAGAATAGATGAAACGTCACAAGCACTATCACTCAATCCCTCAGCCCTCAATGCACGCGCTCAATAGGTACCTGCGCTCACTAGGGGTGTTTAGACTCCGGAGGGACTCCTACAGCCCAAGCGCTAATCTGCACGGACCACTCATGATCTGCACGGACA
Organism: Nicotiana knightiana; assembly: GCA_005239525.1. NCBI lineage: Eukaryota > Viridiplantae > Streptophyta > Magnoliopsida > Solanales > Solanaceae > Nicotiana > Nicotiana knightiana. The sequence goes on along the minus strand of ML414030.1, from coordinate 18,279 downwards.
ACTCATGTGCTATCATATCATATCTGGATCTGCACGGGCAACTCACGTGCTATGGTATCAATCTGGATCTGCACGAACAACTCACGTGCTATATTACGATATCTCACAACAGGCCCTCGGCCTCACTCAGTCATGTACCTGTCTAGCCTCACAGTTTTCAATAGATAAAGGAAGCAGTCCAAATCAAAGTATTACAGTGTATCAGCAAGAAGATAATAGAGACTGAGGTAAACACATACAAGAATCACCATGACTGAGTATAACTACTGTGAGCAGGGATAAAGCCTAAGCATGATCTCTGAAAGCAGTCAAGTTCTAGCAGATATGGAAAACACATAAACACAAATAAAGGTTGTTAGGCTTCACAGCCTCACGGAACGGACCAAGTCTGAATCCCTAACGACATACACCCACACGCCCGTCACCTAGCATGGGTGTCGCCTCCAAACAGTCACATGATATACATACGATAGGCGAAGGAAAGACCCCCATTTCATAGCGCCTAGAAGATCAAGAAAAGCGAGAACGGGTTTTATACCCTCAAAACCAGATTTAAAACTGTTACTTATTTTAACAGCGTAGAATCCTACTCCGGGATGCTCTCGCCCCTCGACTCAGTCTCCAAAAGCTCCGAATCTATTCACAACTAGTACAATACCATCAACATATGCTAAAGGAACGAATTCTACAAGTAAAACTACAAAATTAGGACAAACCCCGAAATTTGCTAAAACCCGTCCCCTGAGCCCACGTCTTGAAACCCTAAAAAAGCTACAAAACTAGAAAGCTCATTCTTTCATGAGTCTAACCGTACCAAATTCATCAAAATCCGACACTGTTTGGTCCCTCAAATCCTCACCTCAAACTCTCCAAAATCTCAAGCCCTAACCCTTCAACTTCACCCCAAATTCCCACTAATTACATGATTAAACAATGGAAAATCATAATAAACACGAGTATTAGGGCTCAAGCGACTTACCTCGCTGATAACCCTCGAATTCCTCTTCAATAATCACTGCCCAAAGCTCAAGAACCGACTAAAATGGTGAAGAATGGGCTAAAATTCGCGAAGCGTGGTTTTTATACATTCTGCCCAGGCTTCTCGCACCTGCGGCCCTTTTCTCGCACCTGTGGGCTCTCACTTGCGGCCCAAACGATCGCACCTACAGAATTCACATAATCGTGCAACTTCTGCACCTGCTCCCAGGTTTCGCACCTGCGAGCTCCCAGGTGCGGCCTTGCCTGCGCACCTGCGTTCCACCCTCAACTTCCCAATTTTCTCATCTGCGATCAATCCGCCGCGCCTGCAACCTCGCACCTGCATCTCCCCTTCTGCAGGTGCGAATACACCAGAAAATTCACACAAGCAGTTTTTCATCAATTCACCAACTCCAAAAACCAATCCGCCAACTATCCGAAACACACCCGAGGCCCTCGAGACCTCAACCAATAATACCAACATGTCATATATCAATACACAAACTTAGTCGAACCTTCGTAACACCCAAAACAACACCAAAACACCAAATTAACCTTGAATTCAAGCCTAAGAACTTCTAAACTTCCAATTTACGCAAACGACACCGAAACCAACCAAACCTCGTCCGAATAACCTCAAATTTTTTCACACACGTCAAAAATAACACTACGAACCTATTCCAACTTCCGGAATTCCATTCTGACTCCGATATCAAATTTTCCACTGTTGAACAAAATCGCCAAATTTCCAACTTTCGCCAATTCAAGCCTAATTCTACCACGGACCTCCAAATTACATTTCGGATGCGCTCCTAAGTCCAAATTCACCTAACTGAGCTATACGAATCATGAAAATCCATCTCCGAGATCGTTCACACACAAGTCAACATCCGGTTGACTTTTCCAACTTAAGCTTCGTAATAAGAGACTAAGTGTCTCATTTCACTCCAAAACCACTCCGAACCCGAACCAACAAACCTGATACCATACAATATAGTTGAATAATATATAAAGAAGCAGAAATGAGGGAAGCAGGGCTATAACCCTCGGAACGGCCGACTGGGTCGTTACAGATAAATAAATCATATAACACATTCATATTTCTAGGTGAAAATTATTTGGTTCCTGACCCTGAACCAATCGTGATGGGGAGAATTTATTATAACATGGCTAGATGCGTACAAATGCTGCTACATATTAAATAATAAAACTCATACCAAATTTCCTTTTGGTAATTTTATTTTCATAACCAATGCTTTAGTTAAAATTGGAGGCATACAAGTTCTGCTAAACCAACATTATCAAGATAAATCATCATAATTTAAATTATGGAGCTGTGCTCTACTAATTTGAGCAATCAACCTTACAAAATCCAAACTATAAGTTGATAACAAATGCACATATGACCATACAATAGATGCATCTATTAAAATCATATAATAGTAAACGGTCCACATGACAGGTGATTGGGCATATATATATCACCTTTTATTCTCTCCAGAGGGATTCAATCTTACCTTAGCTAGTATATCATGGAATAAGCAGCACAAGAGAATTCTTGAAGAATCTTCTATTTCTTCAATATATGCCAATGTGAATTCTCTAATAATTTTTGCATCATAATTTAACCGGGATGACCAACAGGTCATGCCAACTAATATCTGTTTAAGTAAACCTCTAGTTTACTTGTGGCATGTGATTCCATCATCATGCTTATACTTGTGTAGTACCAATAAAAAAAAGTCGGGTAACCTTTCATATTTACCCGATATGATTATCGTAATATGAAGATGTTCAATCTTTCTTTCATTTATAGTTTCAATATGCCAACCACTTTGACTAATATCTTTGAAACTCAAAAGTTTTCTTTTGAGACTTACTACCATATAAATGTCAAGAATAATTTCATTTATATGGAGTAACAAATTACTTCTTCCGGAGCTCTTAGTTAATTTTGTACTACAAGATCTTTTGTCAGACCATCCATATGGTGAATGTCTCCTTCACGGAGAAAGTTATATCATAATAATTGTCATGGTTAAAATCATCATAAGCAAATCATTTCTTGCTTTAATTTTTCCTTTAATAACATTTTATAAGGCATGGCAAATAATTTCTTGGCGTACCACATGTATGCGACTAATGACATATTCATGTAACCACATTGTAATATTCATTATCTTTATTTCTCTAAAACCTCCCTTAGAGGTGAGTTGTGGTGTTTATCCAACATAAACACATTATTGCATAACCTTTATCATATATATATATATATATATATCACATTCACTTTCAGGAATGAGTCTGTATTTATAATGCTCGTTACAAGTCACATTTTGAAGGAATGAACTATAATCATTTGAGCATGTCTCGTATTAACATACCACATTGATACATATTTCCTTCACCTTTGAAGGATTATTTTGAGAATTCTTATTGTCACGACCCAAAATCAATTAAAGGCCGTGATGGCGCCGGACACCATTTCCAGGAAAGCCAACACTAAATAGTTAACTAAATTCTCATTTTAATATTTTTGAAATCATTTATTTTATGCGTTTAGCAATAAATAATGAACTTCATCGAGTAAATAATAATTTCTTTAACCAATTTTCAATAGTAACTAATCCCATGTACATCCCAAAACCCGGTTTCACAAGTGCATGAGCAATTTCTAGGAAGTAAAAAGTAATACAATAACCGTCCGGAATACAATTGGACAGTAGAGAAAATACAATACAATACTCTGAAGGAGACTCTGTTGACTGCGGGTCATCTCGAGAGATGCAGCTCACCTAAGTCTCCGTATCAACAATGTCGCTGCGCCAAACTAGGCCACTAGACATACATGTGCCTGTGCAAAAAAATGCATAACAAGTGTAGTATGAGTACAAAAATAACGTGTAACCAGTAAGTATCCCGTCTAACCTCGAAGAAGTAGTGACGGGAGGTCGACTTCGACACTTACTAGTGGTCCAAATGTTGAAATGCCAAATTATGCAAAAGTATGGATCTTATAAGTTAATTTCAAACTCGATAAACATGAAATATGTAAACAATTCCTTTAATAATAAGAGATTTCCAAAAAAAGAAATTCATATTCCGTCATTTAACAACTTATCTCAGGCCAAGGAAGAAATATCATTATTCATAAATTTACAAGGCAAGCAATACAAGCATGCGCACTTATGCCGAGGTCGTATGGCCCGATCCAACAATATTTAAACTGTGCACTGCCAGAGGGTCGAATGGCGCGAACCATAGATGCATCTATTAACCTGCTGAAGCGAACAACCCGCTCCCATGAGAGTAGTGGAAATAGTCACCCCCTCGCGGAATATTATTTGCGACGCGGTTACACATAAATTTAATACAACTTCTCTCAATTATTTTCAAAATAATAATTTACTTGAAACCTTTGAAATTATTAAATTCTTAAATTTAGTTCCTATCCAATACAATCAACATACATGATCAGATAATAGTGTCCACAAAGCATGGTGTAAGCCTAAAGTGTAACAACCCGACCATTTATTTTGAGAATTTAAGCTCCATTCGGTGGCGTAAGGACTTGAATGACTTCACATTGTGTATATCGAGCTATGTGCATGGTTGGATTCAGTTACTGGATGATCCGGAGTCGAATTGGAAGGAAAATTTCAATTTTTTTAAGCTTAAGTAATGAAAATTAACCGGAGGTTTGACTTTTGAGTGAACAGCCTCGGAATGAGTTTTGGGTCAACAGCTTCATATGATGATTTTGGACTTAAGCGTGTGTCCGGAATTGGTTTTGGAGGTCCGTAGAGTAATTTGAGGTAATTCGGCGAAAGTTAGAATTTCAGAGATTTCGGCCGATAGATGAAATTTTGATATCGGGCTCGGAATGGAATTTCGAGAGTGGCTGTAGGTCCGTTGTGTCATTTATGACTTGTCTGCAAAATTTTGCGTCATTCCAGGTTGAATTGATAGGTTTCGGCACGAGTTTTGATATTTGAAGACTTGAAAATTTATAAGTTTGATTTTTGGTTTGATTCGTTATTTTGGTGTTATTTTATGTGATTCGAGACCTTGAGCGAGTCCGTGTTAGGGTATATGACTGGTTTGTGTGTTTAGACGGGGTCCCAAGGGGCCTCGGGTGGTTTCAAATGGGGTTCGGGTCAAATTTCTTCTAAACTTAACTGTTGTTCTGTCTTCTGTCTTCCCATCTATACAATCGCATAGGTGAGAACGCGATCGCATAGTGTTCTGCAACCCACCCCCAGTTTTCCTTCATCGCGTTCATACAGATGGCTTCGCGATCGCGTACATACAACCTTCCCTTCAATGCATTCGCACCTCCACCCCCGCGTTCGCGTAGAACAGTTTGGTCAATGGCCATTTCTTTTTCCCTCTACGATCGCACTCTTAAGCTTGCGAATGCACTGTGCATATTTTGGCAGTGGCTATTTCCCTGATATGCGATCGCATAAGTTCCTGCACGATCGGATAGCATAATTTTTTGGCCAATAAAATTTTCCTCTACGCGATCGCATAAAAATTCTCGCGATCGCGATGCTTTAATTTCTGGGCAGACAGAATATAACTCAAAATCGAGGGTTGGGCCATTTTTATCATACTTTGACTTCTAGAGCTTGGTTCTTGGCGATTTTTAATGGGTTTTTCACGAAATTCGATTGAGTAAGTGTTCTTCCACTAGAATTAAATATATTCCATGAATTAGTCCTTGTTTTTATCATTTAAATTGTTTTTTGAGTTGAGGAAAATGTTGGTGTTTGAAAAAAATTTCTAAAATAAAAAAAATCGTGATTTGAGGGACCAAATAGTATCGGAATTTGATAAATTTTGTATGGTTGAACTCGTATTGGAATGGGTATTCGGATTTTGTAAAATTTGACGGGTTCCGAGGTGCGGGCCCGGGGGTCGACTTTTGGGTCGATTTTTATATTTTTGTAAAGACTGAAACTTTATTATTCGGAATAGTTCCTTATACGTTTTATGTGTATTTTGAAGTTGTTCTAGTTGATTTTGAGCCGTCTGGAAGTTTTTTCTCCTGAGAAGTTCATTTTGAGTATCGGGTTGTCGTCTTCGAGGTAGGTATCTTGCCTAACCTTGTGTGAGGGAATTACCCCTTAGGATTTGAGTCTTCTATGCTGATTGTAGACCGTGTATGCGAGGTGAAGAGTGCATAATCGGACTTAATTGAAAATAGGTTGGCCTTTTTAGGATTCTTAAGTCCTTATATTCCCTGTGTATGAAGTTATAATTGCTATGATTGACTTCCTGGTTGCTAGTTTCATCCTTTCCTGCTTGAATTAGATTTTTCTTGCTTTTAGTTTCCCTTTGTGTTTATTTGATCTTAATTGACTTAACTGAACATTTTACCTCTTCTACCGTTATGCTATATCTTCCTTTATAAACTGCCTATTTGACTAGAATTAGTATAATCTCGCCCTATAATTGTTTAGCAGTAATTGGAATATCTATTCATTGGTGTCAAGCATGCCCGTGAGTCGTATATTGTGATTTATATGATTTCCCCTTAAGTGCTACATAGGTTTAGTTTGATAATCATCCATGTTGCTGGTATTTTCCTTGGTGTTGCCGATTATTGAGCATTGTTCAAGCTGGGTTTTATTACGTGAAGCTAATTGTTAAAGCGAGATTGGTTATAGCTGTTTCCCTTGCTGAGATGATCAGTTTCTTATTGTTGACTGGAATATTGTGAATCGTTGCTATATTTGTTTGTTTTCCCCTCGTTACATTGTTTCACTTGTGCTTAGAATTCCTTTCACTGACTATTCGTGTGAGTGAGTTTTACCGATATTTTGATTTAAATTCTTGTATTGATTTGCTCGTCGCACTTTGCATTTCTGTCTTTTGTTACTTTTGCGCTTGTTGTGGAAATGTCCGTTGTTTCTATCATATTCTGGTTCTTTTCTCCCCTAACTGCATTTCATATTTAAATTTGGACTACAGAATTATTCCGGGAGCTTTCCCCCTGTACTGCATTGCATATTTAAATTGGGACTACGAACGTATTCCGGGAGCTTTCCCCCTGTACTGCATTGCATATTGAAATTGGGACTACAGACGTATTCCAGGAGCTTTCCCCTGTACTGCATTGCATATTTAAATTGGGACTACAGATGTATTCCGGGAGATTTCCCCCTGTACTGCATGACTAAATTCCGACCTACGGGACGGAATCCGGTTGTTTTATATTGAAGGAAAACTATGTTTGAGGGACAATTATTGAAAAGTAAAGTTGAAAGGCATTTACCTTGAAGGAAACTATGTTTGCAAAACGTTTATCTTGGAGGAAATTATGTTTGAAAAACATTTACTAGAAAGGTACATTTGAAAAGTTTTATTGAAAGGAATTTCGTTTGAGGATTTCGTTTTGTAAAGTATATTTATGTATCTTTGGAGGAAGTATATTTCAAAGGAATTTTTCACACTGAAATGACTATATTTTTAAAATGTTTTTAATATAAACTTGCGGTGGAAAAGTTTCACTCTAGGATTTGACCAATTTATTGGGTTTTATTGGCTAAGGCCTGATGTGGACAAACTAATGCAGTGCTGAGTTACTAGTGTTCTTATTGTGTTGTGGTTTCCGGCTTGGCTTGTATTTCTGTCCATCTTTCTGTGTATTATTATGTTGTTCCGTTGTTGTTTGCTGTATTTCCTTCTGCATTGTAGTTGTTCTAGTATTTACTATCTTGTATAGTCATTAGATAGATGTCATATTCTGTCATTTTATACATATATACCTGTTTAATTATTGGACCAGCGAGTGTCTTGACTAGTCCTCATCACTACTTCACCGAGGTTAGTCTTGATACTTACTGGGCATCGCTGTGGTGTGCTCATAATACTCTTCTGCGCATTTTGTGCAGATTCCAGGATTTGCATAGTCAGTCGATTGATAGTTAGCAGTGCGATTGCTGTTGTGGAGACTCAAGGTAAAATCGCTTCAGCGTTCGCGGTTTCGGAGTCACCATCTTATGTTTTTGTTGCACTGTTGTACTTATTTCTGAATAGTGGTATTTTTGGGATTTTAGCGTAGTCTCTTTAAAGCTTATGACTTGTACTTATCGGGTTTTGGGAAGAAGTGTAAAGTGTTGAGACTTAATTCAAAAAGCACTTAAATTATTCTTATATTATAATTGATGTTTGTTAATAATAGGCTTACCTAGTCCTTAAGACTAGGTGGTATCACGAAACCCAACAGATGGAAAATTGGGTTGTGACAAGTTGGTATCAGAGCTCTAGGTTCTTAGGTGCTACGAGTCATAAGCAAGCTTAGTAGAGTCTTGTGGATCGGTACAAAGACGTCTGTACTTATCTTCGAGAGGCTACAGAACTATTAGGACAATTTCACTTCCTTCATTCCTATCGTGCGAATTCATTGATCTTGATGTTTGAAATTATTGTTCCATTATCTCACCGATGGTGGGGACACGAACTGCGGTTCCTGATGACGTTACCCCAAAGCAAATGTCGCAAGGGTCAGAGACAGAGGCCGACGAGGGGCACGTGCTACAGTTAAGATGCCTACCAGAGCAGCCGTTGAGGAGCCGCTAGTAGTTCTAGTTGGGGGACAGGTACTGGAGGTGCCTGTTGCTACCCCGGACTTCAGGAGACCTGGCGCAGTTTTTGAGTATAATTGGTACATTGACTCAGGCGGTATCGATTCTAGTGCACCGGCTACTCCACGGATCAGGGGAGGAGTTCAGACTCCCACCGTCTTCACTCTAGAGCAGCGAGATCATGTTGGTCAGGTTCCAGTTGTCATGGCAGCATAACATATGGTTCCAGTTCAGCCCGTGGTTAGGGCAACAACATCGGAGGAAGAACACCTTAGACTTGAGAGGTACAGGAAGTACCACCCTCCTATCTTTTAGTGGATGGGCGACAAATGATGCCCAGGGTGTCCTGGAGGATGTCACTGCAGTCTTCGTGCTATGGGTATTGTGGAGTCGAGCATGGTTTCTTTTTATCACGTCTCAGTTCGGAGGAGTGATTTTTCAGTGGTGGCGGGCATATGAGTTAGGGTAGCCTAGCTGAGTCGGCTTCTTTTGCATGGATTCAGGTTTCAAAGATGTTTTTGAGGGAGTTTGCACCCCAGTCCCTCCAAGATGCATGGCACGCGGAGCTTGAGCAGTTGCGTCAGGGCACTATGTCAATGTTGAAGCACTATGTCGGATTCAGTGAGTTAGCCAGATATGCACCTCACTTAGTTGCTTCAGTTAGGAGGCGAGTCAGTAGATTCATTGAGGGACTCAGGAATGATATGTGGTTCAGCAGGACTCGAGAGTTAGAGTTGGATGCCTCGTTTCAGTAGGTATTAGGGATCGCTCGCTGGTTAGGGAGCATGTTGGACCGGGAGCGAGAGGACATGCGAAATAAGGGGAGGGAGTTCAGAGAGGCAAGGAGGCCTCGTAGATCGAAGAAATCTACTGGTCCTTATTATGGAGGCAAGGTACGACACGGTAGAGGTTTTGTGGGTCAGCTAGTTCCGTTTTTATTACCAGGTTCGCATGGGGTTTCAGGTACTCAAGGGTCTCAGAGTACTCATATTGCACAGTTTCCACAACCACGTCAGCAGAGAGGTTGTTTTGAGTGTGGAGATGTCAGCCACAGGGTGAGAGATTGTTCCAGGATTCAGTCAGGTGTGCCATAGCAGGGTATTCAGGTGAGTAGAGGGCGCCCCAGAGGGGGAGGCCCGACCCATTGATGTGTTTCCTATAGTAGGCTGGAGGCCGTTGTGCTGGATATTGCCATGCAGGTATGTTTGGATTTGTTGCAGTGGGGCACCACTTGTATTTCACCATTGTTCTGTGGTCGGGACGAGTTTCCCTTATTTGTTGACTCATTTATGAGTGAGTTTCATGCTTTGCACTTTGTTTTCATGTTTTCTCCTGCTGGGAGATTCTATGAGCAGTAACCCATGTCTATCGTTGTTATTATTCATTATTGATAGTGGTGAGACTAGAAGTGAGTCCTTTTTGTTCATCATGGTAAGCTTTATGTGATTTTTCCTAAGTATTTTGGTTACGGGCTGTGAATTGATACTCCATCGAGATGTGACTTAAGTGAGAGTTATGATTTTATTAGCCGAGACAAGTTAGTGGGGGATTTCAATTGGTATGATATATATTCGGTACGTGATATTGAGTTGAGGGCGAGACCCTCGTGATCTTTTGTTATTCGATATGTTGGAACCGGGCTGAGTACCGCGGTGGAAATCTTATCAGGGTGGAATCCTTGTGATTTTTTCATATGCTTTACTTTTTCCTTATTATATTGCTTTTGTAGGTCATTATTGTTAGAGTTATGCCTATGAGCTTGTTTGGTAGTTCCCTTATTTGTTTCTCTTTGCATATTCCACCATTTTCATTATATGCTTCTTGTGATTCAGCTTGCGGGGTGTGTGCCCGGTGTTATTAGTGGTGGATCAGTGATTTGGGTGTCTAACTATGAGATCATTGTGTTTCTTGCATCATTATAAGTGCTATGATAGGTTGAAACGGAGTCCTTTCAGATATGAGGCTAATCACCAGTGCTGGATTGATTTCAGGCAGCTATTGTGATCCGAAGCATTTTTGTGGACCTATGTGTGATGTGTATTATTGTATGGTTGTGCCTTGTGGGTGTAGTCATGAGTTCATGCAGCTGGTTGAGGCTGATGCCGGATATGGATTTAGTATCGGCCTTTGGAAATGAGTAGAAGGTGAGAAATCGAGGTGTGAGGCTTATCGGTGGTGATAGGAGGGCTAAATTGCAGTTGTGATGGTGTCATCAGGCTTATGTAGGTTGGGGTGACGTGGGATCACCTGCAGCTATGTGTTGTATGTGCGCATTCAGTGATTGGATAAGTTCGAGGTGAATTTTGGCACGTTCGAGGATGAGCGTTTGTTTTAAGAGGGGGAGAATGTAATGACTCGACTGATCATTTTGAGAATTTAAGCTCCGTTCGGTGGTGTAGAACGGATTCACATTGTGTATATCGGCCTGCGTGCATGGTTGGATTCAGTTACCGGATGATCTGGAGTCAAATTGGAAGGAAAATTTCAATTGTTTTTTGAAGCTTAAGTAATGGAAGTTGACCGTAGGTTTGACTTTTGAGTTAACGGCCTCGAAATGAGTTTTGGATGATGTCAACAGCTTCGTATGATGATTTTGGACTTAGGCGCGCGTATGGAATTGGTTTTGGAGGTCCATAGAGTAATTTGAGGTAATTCGGCGATAGTTAGAATTTCGGCGATTTCGGCCGATAGGCGAAATTTTGATATCGGGCTCGGAATGGAATTCCGAGAGTGGCTGTAGGTCCGTTATTTCATTTATGACTTGTCTGCAAAATTTGGCGTCATTCCAGGGTTGAATTGATAGGTTTCGACACGAGTTTTGATATTTGATGACTTGAAAATTTATAAGTTTGATTTTTTGTTTGATTCATCGTTTTGGTGCTGTTTTATGTGATTCAAGACCTCGAGCGAGTCCGTGTTAGGGTATATGACTGGTTTCTGTGTTTAGACGGGGTCCCAGGGGCCTCGAGTGTGTTTCAGATGGCGTTCGGGTCAAATTTCTTCTAAACTTAACTGTTGTTCTGTCTTCTGTCTTCCCTTCTATGCGATTGCATAGGTGAGAACGCGATCACATAGTGTTCTGCAACCCACCCCCAGTTTTCCTTTATCGCGTTCACACAGATGGCTTCGTGATTGCGTACATACATCCCTCCCTTCAATGCGTTCTCACCTCCACACCCGCGGTCGCGTAGAACAGTTTGGTCAATGGCTATTTCCTTTACCCTCTGCGATCGCACTCTTAATCTCGCGAATGCATTGTGCATATTTTGGTAGTGGCTATTTACCTTATATGCGATTGTATAAGTTCCTTCATGATTGCATAGAATATTCTTTTGGACAATAACGTTTTCGTCTATGCAATCGCATATAAATTCTCGCGATCGCGATGCTTTTATTTTTGGGCAGACAAAATATAACTCAAATTCGAGGGTTAGGCCATTTTTATCATATTTTGACTTCCAGAGCTTGGTTCTTGGTGACTTTTGATGGGGTTTTCGCGAAATTCGATTGGTAAGTGTTCTTCCACTAAAATTAATTATATTCCATGAATTAGTCCTTGTTTTTATCATTTAAATTGTGTTTTGAGTTCACGAAAATGTTGGGGTTTTAAGAAAATTTCTAAAATAAAATAAATCATGATTTGAGGGACTAAATGGTATCGGAATTTGATAAATTTTGTATGGTTGAACTCGTATTGGAATGTGTATTCGGATTTTGTAAAATTTGACGGGTTCTGAGGTGCGGGCCGGGGGTCGACTTTTGGGTCGATTTTTATATTTTTGTAAAGACTGAAACTTTATTATTCGGAATAGTTCCTTATACATTTTATGTGTATTTTGAATTTGTTCTAGTTGATTTTGAACCGTCCGGAAGTCTTTTCACCCGAGAAGTTCATTTTGAGTACTGGGTTGTCGTCTTCGAGGTAAGTATCTTGCCTAACCTTGTGTGGGGGAGTTACCCCTTAGGATTTGAGTCTTCTATGCTGATTGAAGCCCCTGTATGCGAGGTGACGAGTGCGTACTCGGACTTATTTGCAAATAGGTTAGTCTTTTTTGGATTCTTAGGTCCTTATATTCCCTTTGTATGAAGTTGTAATTGCTATGACTGAGTTCCTTGTTGCTAGTTTCATCCTTTCCTGCTTGAATTAGATTTTTCTTGCTTTTAGTTTCCCTTTGTGTTTATTTGATCTTAATTGACTTAACTGAACATTTTACCTCTTCCACCGTCATGCTATATCTTCCTTTTTAAACTTCCTATTTGACTAGAATTAATATAATCTCGCCCTATAATTGTTTAGCTGTATTTTGAATATCTATGCGTTGGTGTCAAGCATGACCGTGGGTCGTATATTGTGATTTATGTGATTTCCCCTTAAGTGCTACTTAGGTTTAGTTTGATAATCATCCATGTTGATGGTATTTTCCTTGGTGTTGCCTATTACTTAGCATTGTTCAAGCTGAGTTTTATTTCGTGAAGCTAGTTGTTAAAGCGAGATTGGTTATAGCTGTTTCCCTTGCTGAGATGATCGGTTTCTTATTGTTGACTGGAATATTGTGAATCGTTGCTATATTTGTTTGTTTTCCCCTCGTTACATTGTTTCACTTGTGCTTGGCATTCCTTTCAATGACTATTCGTGTGAGTGACTTTTACCGATCTTGTGATTTAAATTCTTGTATTAATTTGCTTGTCGCACTTTGCATTTCTGTCTTTTGTTACTTTTGCGCTTGTTGTGGCAATGTACGTTGTTTCTATCGTATTCTGGTTGTTTTCTCCCCTAATTGCATTTCATATTTAAATTGGGACTACAGACGTATTCCGGGAGCTTTCCACCTCTACTGCATTGCATATTTAAATTGGGACTACAGACGTATTCTGGGAGCTTTCCCCCTGTACTGCATTGCATATTTGAATTGGGACTACGGACGTATTCCGGGAGCTTTCCCCTGTACTGCATTGCATATTTAAATTGGGACAACGGACGTATTCCGGGAGCTTTCCCCTGTACTATATTGCATATTTAAATTGGGACTACGAACGTATTCTGGGAGATTTCCCCTGTACTGCATGACTAAATTATGAGCTATGGGACGGAATCCCAGTTGTTTTATATTGAAGGAAAACTATGTTTGAAGGACAACTATTGAAAAGTAAAGTTGAATTGCATTTACCTTGAAGGAAACTATGTTTGCAAAGCGTTTATCTTGGAGGAAATTATGTTTGAAACACATTTACTAGAAAGGTACATTTGAAAAGCTTTTATTGAAAGGAATTTCGTTTGAGGATTTCGTTTTGTAAAGTATATTTATGTATCTTTGGAGGAACTATATTTCAAAGGAAATTTTCACACTGAAATGATTATATTTTTGAAAAGCTTTCAATATAAACTTGCGGTTGAAAAGTTTCACTCGAGGATTTGACCAATTTGTTAGGTTTCATTGGCTAAGGCGTGATGTGGACAAACTAATGCAGTGCTGAGTTACTATCGTTCTTATTGTGTTGTGGTTTCCGGTTTGGCTTGTATTTCTGTCCATCTTTCTGTGTATTATTATGTTGTTCCGTTGTTGTTTGCTATATTTCTATCACGACCCGATCTACCCTCCGAAGGCATCGTGACGACACCTAGTCTCTACGACTAGGTAAGCCTAATTGCGGAAACATATATTAAATAGAAGCAATAAAATAAAGACAAAATAAGTGAGTCTACAATGAAACGTCGCCACTTGGCGCGTACAAAATAAATCCCAGAACCCGGAATATCATTTTAGTCATAAGCTTTTCTCAAAATATCCCTATACAACGTAAGGGAATTTACATGCAAAACCTATCTAAGTCTGGAGGGGAAGGTGACTCGAAGGACTCTGCGGACGCGGTAAAATTACCTTTCGGTCTCCTAGAAGCTGCTACTTGGATCCTTAGCCATGAACTGAGCGCTGGTACCTAGATCTGCACACGAAAAACATGTGCAGGAAAGGGCATGAGTACACCACAAAATAGTACCCAGTAAGTGCCAAGCGTAACCCCAGTCGAGTAGTGACGAGGTCAGGTTAAGGCTCTACAGGATTTTTTTTATAGTAAAACAGTTTAAAAATTGGACAGAGAGATATAATAATCCAAGGAAAATCAGTAGGAACAATGAGCTAAAAGAAAATAATAACAGGGAGCCCTCGGCTCAGCACAACATATAATAAAGTAACAAGTATACAATGTAGTACAGGGGGAAAGCTCCCGGAATCGCGTCCGTAGTCCCAATTTAAATATGCTATGCAGTACAGGGGGGAAAGCTTCCGGAATCTCGTCCGTAGTCCCAATTTAAATATGCAATGCAGTACAGGGGGAAAGCTCCCGGAAGCTCGTCCGTAGTCCCAATTTAAATATGCAATGCAGTACAAATATCAAATCCAATTTTTTTAATTAACACAGTTCAGGAAAGATAAAAGGAAAATATGGATCAAACTACCTAAACATGGTACACATAGTAATAACTAGGGAAAGTTCAAGTAAAACAGGTAGGCATGCTATTTCCTAATCTAAACTACATCGTCAATACATGAGACAGTGAGATAGGAATGAAATGATTTAAATCGTGGAGGGAAAAATGGACTCTTAGCAACAAAGGACCATGTACATACTTGTCACCTCACGTACACGGTTCCCAAACAACATAAAACAATGTTAAAATAGCCTAAGGGGAAGTCCCCAACACAGAGTTAGGCAAGCCAGTTACCTCAACTGCGCTACTCAGCTCAAAACCACGCTCTTGCCATGAGTATCTGACTCCGAATGGCCCAAATCTATTCAATTCGATTGCATAATGTAAATATCACTTTAATTCGAAGCTAATACGTGAAATTAGGAAATTCGCCCAAAAAGTTCCTCGGGCCCACGTCTCGGAAATGAGTGAAATTTACCAATTTAGAACACCCATTCACTCACGAACTCACTCGAACAAGAATCATCGAAAACCGACGTCAAAATCCTATAGAATTCTCGGATTTCTAATTGGGGAAACTTCCCATTTTCATGATTTTCACCTAAATTCCTTGATTGCATGGAAGAAATTGCCATAGATTAATGATATACAAAGGAAATAAGGTTAGGAATTGTTACCTATGAAGCCTTTCCTCAAAACCCACTACAAATCGCCTACACCCGAGCTCCAAATTGTTTTTAGAAGATATGAAATTCAAGCCCTCGAACTTGATATAAACTGCCGGTGATTTCCGCACTTGTGCCCCTTGGACCACACCTGCGGTCCTGCACCTGCGAAAAATCCATCACAGGTGCGAAAACGCACTAAAAGACCTGGGGCCGCACCTGCGGCTCCACCCCTGCGAAACCTCACCCGCACCTGCGAGAACTGTTTGACTTGACCAAGCCCGCACCTGCGAGCCCCTCTTGCACACCTACGTGTCCGCACCTGTGGAAAGTCCATCGTAGGTGTGAGACACTAGAACCAGCAATGGTTCAGCTGTTTTCCAAGTTCCAAAATCATCCGTTGAGCATCCAAAATATCCCCGAGGCCCCCGGGACCTCAACCACACTTACCAACCAGTCCTAATACCTTATCCAAAGTTAGTCGAGCCTCCAAAACGCATCACCTAACATCAAAATCACCAATTATACATGAATTCAAGCCTAAGAACTTATGAAATTTCTAAAATATACAACCGATGACGAAACACATCAAAACTAGTCGGAATGACCTCAAATTCAACACACAGGTCGCAAATGATACAACGGACCTACAGCCACTCTCGAAATCCCATTCCGAGCCCGATATCAAAATTTCACCTATCGGCCGAAATCGCCGAAATTTTAACTTTCGCCAATTCAAGCCTAAATCTACTACAGACCTCAAAAGCATATTCCGCACACGATCCTAACTCCGAAATAACCCAACAGAACTGTTAGAGTCGACGAAGTCCCATTCCAGACCCTTCTTCCCACAGTTCCAACTACGGTCCGATTTCTAAAGCTTAAACTCACATATAAGGACTACGTGTCCAAAAACTCTCCGAATTTCACCATTCAACATCCCGACAAGTCCCAAAAGAAGAAATAGACATGGGGAAAGCATTTATTAGGGGATCAGGGTGCTAACTCTCAAAATGACCTACTAGGTCGTTACGTTCTCCCCCTCTTAAGAAAATCGTTCGTCCTCGAACGAGTATAGAGACATACCTGAAGCTGTGAAAAGATGAGGGTAATGACTGCGCATATCCTGCTCGGTCTGCCAAGTTGCCTTCTCGACCGGTTGACCCCTCCACTGAACCTTTACTGACGCAATATCCTTTGACCCGAGCTTTCTGACCTACTTGTCCAATATAGCTACTGGCTCCGCAACATATGATAAATCCTTGTCCAACTGGACTGAACTAAAATCCAAAACATGAGTTGGATCACCGTGATACTTCCGGAGCATGGAGACATGGAATACCGGATGAACTCCTGCTAGGTTGGGAGGCAGGGCTAGCTCATAAGCAACCTCCCCAACACGTCGCAACACCTCAAAAGGACCAATAAATCTCGGACTCAGCTTACCCTTATTCCCGAACCTCATGATGCCCTTCATAGGCGATACCTGAAGCAAAACCCGATCACCAACCATAAATGCCAAATCACGAAACTTCCGGTCCGCATAACTCTTCTGCCTGGACTGAGCTGCGCGAAGTCTCTCCTGAATCACCTTCACCTTGTCCAGGGCGTCTTGGACCAAATATGTACCCAACAATCGGGCCTCGCCCAGCTCAAACCATCCCACTGGGAACCGGCACCATCTACCATACAAAGCCTCATACGGCACCATCTGAATGCTGGACTTGTAGTTTTTATTATAAGCAAACTCTGTAAGTGGAAAGTATCGGTCCCATGACCCTCCAAAATCCATCACACAGGCACGGAGCATATCCTCAAGAATCTGAATCGTTTACTCGGACTGCCCGTCTGTCTGAGGGTGAAAGGCTGTACTCAAATCTACCCTGGTGCCTAGCTCCTGCTGAACGACTCTCCAGAACCGTGAAGTGAACTGTGTACCTCTGTCTAAAATGATAGATACCGGAATACCGTGGAGGCGAACAATCTCCCTAATATAAATCTCCGCCAACCTCTCGGAGGAGTATGTAGTCAACACCGGAATGAAATGGGCTGACTTGGTCAACCGATCCACAATCACCCAAATAGCATCGAACTTCTTCAAAGTCCGAGGAGGTCCAACCACGAAGTCCATGGTGATCCGCTCCCACTTCCACTCTAGAAGCTCAATCTGCTAAAGTAACCCTCCCGATCTCTGATGCTCATATTTGACTTGCTGACATTTGAGACACTTGGCCACAAACTCCACTATATCCTTTCTCATCCTTCTCCACCAATACTGTTGTCTTAGATCCTGGTACATCTTCGCGGTGCCCGGATGAATGGAATACCGCGAGCTATGGGTCTCCTCAAGAATCAACTCCCGAAGCCCATCCACATTGGGCACACAGATCCGACCCTACATCCTCATCACACCATCATCTCCTGTAGTCACATCCCTGACGTCACCTCGCCGAACACTATCCTGAAGAACCAGAAGGTGGGAATCATCATACTGGCGCTCTCGAATGCGGTCGTAAGGAGAAGACCGAGCCACCACACAAGCTAAAACCCAGCAAGGCTCTGAAAGATTCAACCTCACGAACTAACTGGCTAAGGACTGAATATCTAAGGCTAA
>ML414026.1:169126-233787 GCA_005239525.1 Nicotiana knightiana | reverse complement strand
CCTGGCGTTAGCCAGGCGTTAGGGCTGAAACGCCAGCCCTTGCCTGGCGTTAGCCAGGCCTTTGGGTCCAAATGCCAGGTCCCCAGTTTGGCCAGAAATCGAGTTTTGACGGGTTTAAGTGTTTCCCAAGTGATATAGACATCTCCTACACGGTTAGGGTTCACCCTAAACCTATAAATAGACTCCTAAAACACAATTACAGGGGATTTTCGTGAATCAAAGTAGAGAAGGATAAAATTCCATTGAAGTGAAAGAACATTGAGTTCTACATCTAGTATTTCTTACTTTATATTTCATTATGCAATTTCTTTTAGTTTTGTTTCTTCTAGACATGAGTAGCTAAGTTTTTAATCTAGGGTTTTTGGTAGAACCCGTTGGGGATGAATTCTTGTGATATTAATATATTTTGATTGATTATTTTCTATTTGTTCAACTACGTTCTTATTGTAGTTAATTGAATGGCCATCAATTAGCTGTGCCTATTTAGTATGTATCTACTTGAGAGAGAGTGCATATTTAGGTAATTGTTTGAACAACACCACTCCCAGAGTATAGACGAAAGTCATAACCGAGGGTTTAGAGGTTGGATTAGAGATAACGATACCTCGGGTGCAATCTAAAGTGAACTGTATTGCGATCTAGCTAGCGTAACTTGAGAGAGTGCGTCTAGTAAATTATCATAATTACTTGAGAGAGATTTATGGTAGATAGAGAGTTCATGATTGATAGAGACGATTAATCAAGCTATAAGAAGTATCCGAGAAAGAATTCACCAACGGGGGAAACCATAACCTTAGACCTTTATTATCATTGTTTACATTACATTTTTAGTCAATTACTAGTTTATTATATTGTTAGTAGAATTAGTTAAACAACACAAATTGATATTCAAAAGTCTTGAGAAAATTGATTAAACACTAGTTTAGTATTTTATAGACTCAATTAATACGTACAATTCTCTGCGGGATAGACTTTGGGTGTAATACCCCAGATTATATTTGCAGCGCCCGTTTAGTCTTTCTATAAGACATAGCTGAGCGTGATCAGGGACCATGGTCAGTGCTATGCGATTGCGTTGCTCCTCATACGAACGCACTGAGTAAGTCCCAAAAATATTGGCATTGTATTTAAATAGCCCATGCGCCACCCTTCACCACTTTTCCACCATTTTTGAAAAGGATTGAAGCTTTTGAGAGAGATTTTTGAGGAAACAAAAGGGGAATACCTTGAAGGTAATATTCTTGACTTCATAACTCGTTATTATATTGATTTCTAGACAACTTCCCCTGAAATAAAAACCCAAATTGGGGGAGTTAGGGCATGGGAATTTCGAGACTTTAAATGGGAATTTGAGGGGTCATTTGGAGTCTGATTTTGGTTTTCTTGGTATGTATGGACTCATGGGAGGATGCGGATTCTTGTGGTGTAAATTTTATCGAATGCCGAGATGTGGGCACGGGGGTTGGATCTGGCTAATTTCGTCTCCCTAGCATATTTTGATGTTAATAATCTGATTTTTAATAGATTCAGAGCATTTGGGAGCCGATTAGAAGGGCAAGAATATTTTGGGAGTAACTTTACTGGCTGGTTTGAGGTAAGTAATGACTGTAAATCTTGTCCTGAGGGTATGAAGCACCGGACTTCGTATTTTCTCATTATTTTCGGAGTAGCACACATGCCGGATGATGAGTGTGTGGCGTGCATTGATTGTGGATTTGGGCTTGGTCCTTCCCGTGGAAACTATTGAGTTACGTATTTACTTTTAAATCATATGTTAAATCGTGTTTAAAGACTATTGTTATATTTCGTATGTAAACCATGTTTGGAGCCTTCTGCCAACTTGTTTAGACCCCTTGGGTGCTTTTACTGCTATTTCCTCACTATGTTGACTTATGATTTACACTCAGTCATATTATGTTTAACTGATTTCGAAACTCAGCCTTATTTACACTATTTTGAGATATAAAATGATGTTTTGGGTCGAGTACCCCATTTTACTAATAGCTCGAGTTGCTTTTTGAGAGTTTCTGACTGACTGAGGCGGAGGACCTGATTGTGAGGATATGATATGCCACGAGCTGGCTTGGTATTAGCGCTTGGGCTGTAGGAGCCCCTCCAGAGTCCGTACACACCCCTAGTGAGCGCAGGTACCTACTGAGTGCGACTGCCGAGCACCGAGTGACGAGTGATTGGGAGGCATGAGTGACTGTGAGGTTGCCCGAGGGACTGAATATGAGTGACTGTGAGGTTTCTCGAGGGGCTGATTATAAGTGACTGTGAGGTATGCCCGAGGGGCTGATTGTGAGTGACGTTACGCCCGCGGGGCAGTTCTGATACATCTTTTGCCCGAGAGGCTACTTATTATTCATTTCATTTTTACACTTAACTTCTTGGACATTTTTCTGAAATTGTTGGAATTACACTTTTCAAAGGAGTTTTACTGAAATTGGCTTTTTAAGCATGATGATTTAACATATTCATTGTTGGAAAGAAAGATTGTGCTTATTGTGAAAGGATGATTTGACTTTATGTGTTTCTTACTACTCAAGCCTGATTCATTTTCATTACTTCTGAGTTGGCGTACTCACATTACTCCCTGCACCTTGTGTGTAGATCCAGGTGCTAGGGCACAGTAAGCTATGTATCTGTTCCAGAGACTTCTCTGAGATTTTTCAAAGTAGTTGCACGCGTTCGCAGCCCTGCTCTCTCCTTCTTACTATTATAGATTTTATTTTCCAGAATTGTGCACTTTTTGTAGATGCTCATGACCAATGACTCCTAGATATCGAGGTTGTATTTAATATTCCGTGTAGATATGTTTTAATATGATTAAACGAAACCTTTATGGATTATTAGCTTAGTAATGATATAAATGAAAGATTATTTACGATTTGATCGTGGATTTGGATGGCCTAGTTCCACAATAGGCACCACCACGACTAGTTTAGATTTGGAGTCGTGATATGCAATGCCTACCTTTGTAGTACACATATCTAGTTGTACTATTTTAGAGTGCACCATCTGGGTGTCTCACAAGGAGATACATTAGCACATTTGCAATATCCTTCTGAAATGTCAACTAACGCAAATAATCCATCCACGATTTTGGGTCACTCTAACCCCAGCCGGATCTAGATATCCGTCTTTCTCTTATACTACTTTTGTTAGTTGCCATAAGGCATAGATGAGATGGGTGTGGCCAATTGTACATACCTTTATTATTGTTGAATGTAACTCAAAAGGCTTATACTTCTATGCATGAATTGTAAATACTGATAATCTTCATTAATTGGGAGCCTCATACCCTTCTTCATCTTTCTTCTTTTGCTTATTCAGCTTGTATCTATCTTCTGAATCTCTCGTTACCTTTCACCATAGGGGTGGATATATATTCTTTCCTTAAGGCTCCTTATCAAGAGGCTTACCCGTCTTAGTACACACATGATATAATGAAGACCTTGTATTTTTTTAGTGAATATACCACTAGGCAGGTTTCCTAGTGCCTAATATATAAATAACATCCCAACATGGGTCCATAGCTTACAAGATGTCCAAGACAAAATAGAAGTTGCATGAAGCTACTAACTACTAAGA
The DNA here is from genome assembly GCA_005239525.1 of Nicotiana knightiana. Lineage (NCBI taxonomy): Eukaryota > Viridiplantae > Streptophyta > Magnoliopsida > Solanales > Solanaceae > Nicotiana > Nicotiana knightiana. The sequence goes on along the minus strand of ML414026.1, from coordinate 230,193 downwards.
AGATACAAAAGCTAATATCTAATGAACTAGATATTACAACAAAATAAGCCGAGTGCTTCTTTCTCCTGTCAGTGTATGTGAATACAATTACTATTGGTAAATACCAAGCAACACCTATCAATCTCTCACCAGGTGCCAGGGTGTAGTCCGTAGGCTAAAAAGAATTCCAAACATCTCCACCAAAGATTTGAAGCCAACATAGTCTTCAAAGTGTAGCTACTATATAATCTCTATATGCAGTGTACTGAGTTTGTCCAAGTATTAATCATATGCGCACTCATAAAATTTAACATGTAAAAGTACCTGGCTTTAGGCAGGCCTTGCAAGTTAATATCTAGGTTGGGGCTGGCTTTAGGAAGGCCTTGCAAGGCAAAAGCTAGGCTGGGGCTGGTTTTAGGCTGGTCTTGCAAGGAAAAAGCCAGGTTGGGGCTGGCTTTAGGCTAGCATTGCAAAGCAAAAGCTAGGCTGGGGCTGGCTTTAGGATGGCTTTGCAAGGTAAAAGCCAGGCTGGGGATGGATTTAGGCAGGCCATGCAAGCAAAGGCCAGGCTGGGGCTGGATTTAAGCAGGCATTGCAAGGCAAAAACCAGGCTTGAGGCATACTGAAGCGTTAGAAATTGTGAATTTTTGTAATCCTATACGCTCAAATTCTTCCATTCCAGATCCTTTAATGTCGACATCATTGTAGACATTGCTAATCCATCCTCATATTGAGCATGAAACCATGACAATACAACCGAGAAACAATTCAACAATTTCAAGAGATACAACATAACAGGTTTAACCTTTCTCTAAACATTTGAACATATCTGAAGTAGAATAAATTACAGCATCCAATACATGCTTATCATATTGGTCCTGTACACTATAAAAGCGGCCCCAAAATGAGCATGTGACCATGCTAATACCATTGGAAAGTACCTTAATAGCATACATAGTGAGACATAAAAGAAACATGAAGGTATGTGCATATTCCAATACTGTGAAGCCATCCGTTTGTGGATCTTCTCTTTGCTATTCTAACCCTAATGTTAGGAGTTTGAGACTTGTCTAAGTTAAACAACCTCCTCCCTACACTAGGCAGTTCAGAGAATGAGTGAAACTTAAATTTACCTGCAAAAGAAAACACAATGTTAGCTATAAAATCCGCCACTGAGTTGCCTTCTCTGAACACATGTTGAAAGATCACATTGAAGTTTCCCTTCATCTCTATAATTCACTTCACGTCATTTGCAATTACCCAAGGAGGGTCCCATTCCCCTTCTATCACTCTCTTCATCACTAATGAATCTGTTTCAAATATGAGAGGGTGAAGATCATGTTTCACACAGTATTCCAATCCTTGCAGAATAGCCTTAGCTTCAACCACCACAATATTTGTCACCCCAAGTATACTGCCCTTGCATACACCGCATCACCTTTATCATTCCTCAAACAAAAGCCTAATGAGCTAGGACCAGTATTTCCTTTTGATGCTCCATCAGTATTGCATTTGTACCAACCATGAAAAGGAAGTGTCCATGTTACTCTTGTAGTGATCAGTATAGGTTTATATCATTCGAAATATTGAATTGTGTGTGGCCATAACAATGGAATATTAGGCATCAAAGCATACCTCGCCCTTGCCAGTTGTTGTAATGTCCTATTGGTCTCATGAATCACCCTATTTCTGGACATTGAGCCCCCATGTTTACCTTTATTTATTCTCCTCCAAAGTTCCCAAGTGATAATAGTTGGTACTGCTTGAAATAATGGCTTTAACTTTGGACAACATTGAGCATACTGCCAATGCCTTATAATCTGCTTCAATTGAATCAATGGCATAGTAATTCCCGCAGCCCCCATGAACAAGTTCCATACTTTAGAGGCAGTAAGACTTGTGACAAATATATGCTCAATAGATTCCTCTTGGGGCTGCTGACAACACTGACACCTAGACATCACCATTTGCCCTTTCCTCCTCCACATGTCATCAATGGCTATTTTCCGCCTCCACAATCTCAACATGAAGAAGTATATCTTGTATGGTACGCCTTTAATCCACATTAACATGAATTCCTGATTAAAATCCGCCCTATGCCTTAATATTTGCCAAGCACTGCTAACACGAAACAAGCCTAAAGGAGTTGGCATCTAGTATGGCCTATCCCAGTATCCCTCACTGCCTTCATAATGCACATTTAGCCTTATATGTTCTGCAATTTCCTCATTGAAGGTTTGATCTAGTAGTTGATCATCCCATATTTCACCTTGCCGCAATTTTGCCACATCCTGAAGATCTTCATTGACTGGAAAGTCTTCAGGTAATTCGTGATAAAGTGCACCCAATCCAGTCCAATTTTCATGCCAAATATTAGTTGTTCCACTCTTCAATTCCTATAGGATCTCATGTTCTACTTCTTCACTAGCATTCAACATTTTTCTCCAAACATGAGACCCCCTTTTAAACTGCACCACCGTTGGTATCTGGTTCTTGCAATATTTATTCCACCTGAAATAAGACCATAAAGATTTTGTGGTCCTAAACCTCCACCATAGTTTAGCAAATAGTTCCCTCGACACATCATTTAAGGACCTAAAACCTAGGCCCTCTTACTCTTTAGGAAGGCAAAGATTTTTCCATGAAGCCCAATGTCTGCTTCTCCCTTCTTCCTTTGTGCTCCAAAATAACCTAGCAAAAATCTTATGAAGATGCTCCAGGATATTTTTTGGTGGATGAATGACTGATAACGTGTGGACTGGCATACTTTCCAACACACTATAAATGCAATTTAGCATACTTTTCCTTTCCTCCAGAAGACAACAGCTTTCCGTTCCACGAATGCAATTTAGCCTTTACTTTCTTGATAAGATCCTCATATTCCTTCCTCCTTATAGTGTAGAAAATAGGACACCCTAGATATGTGAAGGTGAATTTACCTCTTGTAAATCCTATAATAGCTCTAACTGCCTGACACCATCTATTAGGAATCTTTGAATAAATGTAGTATGAACTCTTATCTTTGTTGATCATCTGGCCTGATATCTTCTCATAGTTCCCCAATACCCCCATAATCATTCTCAATTATGGAGGATGAGCATAAGCATAAATTATAGCATCATCAGCATATGCCAGGTCACTTAATGGATCAGACCACTTAGGCATTCCAAATCCCACAAATGACCTGTCTTCAAATAGATAATTCAAAGTCCTGGAAACTACCTCAGCTGACAAAATAAACTGTGCTGGAGATAGATGATCCCCTTGCTTCACACCTCTTATAGACTTAAAGAACCCTGAGGACTTCCCATTCACCAATACTGAGTACAAGTTATTTGACACCAAGTTTCACATCATGTTGATGAAGTGCTCGGAAAATCCCATCTCCCTTAGTACATGCAATAAGTACTTCCATGAAACCCTATCATAGGCCTTAGCCATATCAAGCTTGATCACAACATTAACTGCCTTTCCCCTTAACCTTATCTCAGTGAGAATTTCTTGAGTCAATAAGATGGTCTCAAATATAGTCTTACCCTTCACAAATCCGGATTGATTAGGAGATATTAGAGAAGGAAAAAAATAGTGGAATCTATCATGTAACACCCTAGACAAGACCTTGTTCATGAAAATGCTCAAGCTAACAGGTCTTAAGTCATAAAAGGTCTCAGCTCTAGTTTTCTTAGGCAACACCACTAGATTGGTGTGGGTTATGGATTTAGGTAGTGCAACTCCTCCATATATGTGTAGCACCATGCTGTGTATATTAGCACTAATAACATCCCAGCATGATTGATAAAACAGACCAGTGAATCCATTTGGATCACTAGCGCTCTCCCCACTAAGCTAAAAAACGGCTATCCTTACCTTTTCAATTGTTGGTAATCTGCTAAGTTCCAAATTATGTTCCATAGTGACCATCGAAGGTACATTATTGAGCAAGGAGAAGTCAGATGCATCATCTTCATTTGTGAACTGTTTTTGATAAAAATCCACTACAGTTGTAGCTAGTTGCTCGCGGTCTTCAATCCATACCCCACTTTCATTTCTGATCCTCTTCAATTGCAATTTCTTTCTTTTTCCATTGACATGATTGTGAAATAAACTTGTATTCCTATCTCCTTCAGCAAACCAAGTCATCCCAGCTTTTTGCTTCTGATAGTACACCTCAATACTCATGTATTTATTCAATTCAGATTGAGAATTTTGAAGCACAATCATGTTATTAATTTTAGGCTCTTCTTCAAACAACATCTCTTTCACCCTAAAAATGTCCTCCAAAATTGCCAAATGCTTGACGATATCACCAAATGTTTCCCTACTCCATTTTGACATTGCTGCCTTCACCATCTTGAGCTTCTGCTTGAACATTAAAAACGGATCACCTATGAAATATGCTTCCCTATTCTGCCTCACCACATCCATAAATGTATCATGCTTAGTACAAAAGTTCAATAACCTGAAAGGCTTGACCAAATTGGTGGTCTGCTCCCCACATGTCATTAACAATGGTGCATGATCTGATCTAGTTCTGATTAGATGTTCAACTTCAATATTTGGCAACATGTTCTGAAATGGCATATTCACAAATATCCTATCCAATCTCTCTAATATACACAAAACACTAGGTCTCCCATTCCACCATGTAAGTGGACTTCCTTTATATCCTTTCTCAAATAAACCATACGAGTTTACACAAAATCCAAAATCCTCATATTCAGGAGGGTGTACTGGCAGTCCTCCTATTTTCTCATCTTCATGCAATATCACATTGAAATCCCCTCCTACCAACCATGGAAATTTCATACCACTTGCTAACTAATACAAGTGATCCCGCAATTCCAACCTCTCCATTGCTGAACATTTTGCATAAGCAAATGTCATCATAATGTGTTGCCCTAGATCATGGTGAATCACTCTCGCAGTCACCTGTTGCTCAGTATCCTCCACTAATTCTCATTCCACCACTGCATCAAAGAACAACCATATCTGCCCATCAATATTTGCATAAGCAGTCTCTATATTCAACCTTCTTCTATATCTATCAATGACTCTCATCTTTTGAAAAGGCTCCATAAATCATACTACACAAAAACTATGCTCCTTATTCATGTTGATCACCATAGGAAAAGCCTGATGTGTATTCACAAACCTTATGTTCCATATTAATGTTTTGATCATCATCATTTACATAGAGAAGCTGCCCTCCTGACCATTATTCTTCAAGGTTTTGGTAGCTCTTTATTTTGATTCTTCTTAGTTTTCTTACCTCCTTTAGCATTAGTTGTGGGTGATAAATCTCCTTCCCTATCAACTTGTTTAAATTTCTCTATTGTTGATTTATCATTTACTTCATCCTTCATTGGATTTTGTCTCATTAAGTCTTCATCAATGGTTGTCACATTCTGTGTAACTAAATCATGTAACTGGTGTAGAGGAGTCTTCTGTGGAACTCTAATTTGCAGCGGCATAATTTGGTCTGTACCAGAATCCATAGGCACTTCCTCTATTTCCCAGTTATCTTGGAACAATTGCCTGCTCATCAAACTTTTCATTGCTATTCACCATAGAAGAAGCATCAGCCTGCATCATTTTGAATTGCTGCTCATAGACACTACCTAGCCCATGAATTATTGTTGTAGGCTGCTCAGAAATGTATGTTCTACTGATATCACCACTCTTTCCATTGCCCTTGCTTTGGTCTGACCCTACTGTATCATCCTTAACCTTCACATTATCATCTCCATCAAGTTTGTTCTCCAATGCATACACCGGAACACCATAAATCTTTCCAATTGCACGAGGGATAGGGTTTAATATTGTTGCTTCATCAGGTGACCCTGGTTCCAGGCTTGGCGTCCCTAGCCTAAGGAATGGGTTACTTGGTTTTAGGACTGGCGTCGCCAGCCTAACGCTTGGGGAACCTGGCTTTAGGCCTGGCGTCGCCAGCCTATCGCCAGGTGGGCTGCTATCCCTCACTTTGTCTCATGTTGTCTTTGTCGTGCCTTGTTGATCATCTGCCACCTCAGTGGCGTTACTCCCTACAACTTTTGTTGAGTTTGTCTCATCAAGGTCCTCAAGCTGCCCAGAATCTGCAAATGTTTGAGATGAAATATCTTTACATGATTGGTTTGTAGTCACATTGAGTTGCCTTAGATCTTCTTTGCTAGTTCCAACCCTTCTATGAACAGAGTCGATTGTGGATTCCTTATTAGCTTTTTCATCAGTGCTTTGATCACTATGAATAATAGGATTAGACTTAGCTAGGTTCCCATTATGTTGATCTTCCAACATTTTCTCAAATGCTTCCTCCTTTACACGCTTAAGTTCCTGTTGATTACATTCTCTAGCCGGTTTAGTATTAGCATCCTTCCCAACCCTATCCTTTCTTGTATCCATTCCTGCTTGGCATGATTGGTAGCAGGCTTACCAACCACCTTTCCACTTCACAGAACCATAGTTGCATTTGCAGTTGCACCAATTGCTTCTTTGCTTACCATAACTATCTTTTCTTTGCCTTGATACTCAATATCTTCATCAAATCTCTTGTGTAATTTAGGATGAATTACACAACATTCTGCCTCACTATGCCCTTGTTTCTTGCATGGCTTGCAATATTTAGGCATATAATCATACTTAATATTAATCCATTTAAAGTCTTTTGGATCAGATTCATCTGCTTCTTCAACAATCTTAATACGTTTAGGGAAATTACCTAGCAAATTCTCTTCCACCTTTACTTTAGCACAACTAGGTATAGTCCCATTCTGAGTTGCTAGGTCTACATGTAATGGATTACCAACTGCACGAGCTAATGAAAATACACATTCCTTACCAAAGAAATTTAGAGGATGTTCCGGAAAACTAATCCAAGCTATGGAAATTGGAGTCTCTTAATCAGGTGTCCACCATGGATTCCATTTTGTAGAACGCATCTGCCACATGCCTGATTGAGCCTTTATATAAAAATATGGCTTTGATAGAAGATGAGCATAATCCTCTAATAAGGACAACCTAATTAGCACATGATTGTCTTCAATCAAGAAAATCGGACAATGACCTTTAATCTCATATTGAGTTGGAATCACTTTACATAATTCACCAATAACATGCTTTTCGTATGAAAACTTCCCCAGAACTGCAAGTCGAAGCCCTTGTTGTATGATGGATTGCTTCACTTCCTGTTTCTTCCACTGCACAACTGTATCTCCACAAAGGAACTCAACTGGTTTCAATGGTAGCGTAGCTAGGGTTTGCATGGGCGTATTTACGACAGTATGGTTTAGTAAATTCGCATAGGTTTTAGGTGTATTAGGTTTTGTAAAGGTTGGTAACGGCTGGGGGGGGGGGGAAGACGATGGACCAACCTCAAGGGGAGGCTTGCCGCGAGCCATAGAGGTCATGAAGGGCAGTCGACGACTTGCATTGTTGATCGCTACTTTGAGGAGAGAGAAGAGAGCCTTTTGTGATTTTGGAGTTTTTCCGATCTCAGATGATATTTACTTTATTCGAAGACCTTACATTTACTCATCATAAGCATCATGAATAATCGCGTTCCTCTGACTCAACTCTTCCATAACCACATTCAATCTCTTACCAACTGTCTTTCTGGATAAAGGTATCATCTTATTACGAATAGAATGTAGGAGTTTGAATTCATATAAGTGATATCTATCACACGATCTAGAGAAAGAAGAAAGAGTGATAGTCCTAAATGTCATGTAGCCTCCTGCTTATAAGTGTGGTGCAAAACACACCCATAAATAATATTATACTAGAAACGACTTGTAGACTACCTATGATAGAACTGCTTTGATACCACTTTTGTCACTACCCAAACCTATGGGCCACTACGATCACCCAGTACCTTACTCAACCGAGTACCAACATAACATGTCTTTCATATCAAACTATCATAGGTAAATGAGCCTGAAAGATAGCCATGAAATAACTAGAATAAACATGAGAGAATACTCAACATAGAACGACCCAACCTGATATAGAAACTTATACACGTGACATACGGGGCTATAAGGCCAACATGATCATTTGAAAACTAAAAACATAGGTCGACAAGGCCATACAAGTATCCATACACACGACATTTATCTACAAGCCACTAAGAGTACATAAGTATAATAAAGGTCGGGACTGGGCCCCGCCATACCAATCAATACATGTCCTAATTATACTAACCAAATAAGCAACTACGGAACAAATGAAGCGCACCAACACCTTCCGCTGAGCTAATAACATACTTCAAGGACTCTCAACGTGTCTATCACAATGGGGGGGGGGGGGGGGGGGGGAGGGAGGGGGGCATGAAACACAGTGTCCCCCGGCAAAAGGGACATCAGTACAAATAATGTACCAAGTATGTAAGAATGAAAATCAGTAAATAATAGACATGAGAGAAACATGGAGAAAAAGACTCAACATGTAAGTCTGAATAGCTTAGTGAATCTATTACACCCTATGTGTTGTACGTCGAAGTACACCATATGTAGATTGATGAAAGCTCATAAATGAGATGTTACATCCTGCATTTTCGTACGTTAAAGTTTCGTCGTAAGTTTGGGAATGAGATAATGTTGGGATTATAAGTATTGCGCTATTTCAGAAGAGTGATGAGTAAATAAATGAAGGTGAACGGGTAAGCAAATCGAAGAAAATGAATTTCGTCGAAGTTTGGCATTATGAGATAAAATACAGTCCATGCTATAATACCCTATATTTATGGATTAGTGCCATACGAGCTTCCACATGATCATGATAGAAAGATGTATAATGTGTGTTAGAAGTGAGTAGTATTATCAGTAATTTGAGATAATTCTTAAGTATGTGGATAATTAGTTAATTATTATATTAGTGGGGGATAAATGAGTTGATTAAGGAAATTAGGTGACTATTTGGATAAGTCTAAGGGAGATCAATGTGGAATCCAAGAGAAAGGTAAATGTGAGTCTTAAATTAGGTTTAAATGTGTCATAATTTGGATATTCTTTGGCCAAGTCATCCTTATCAAGGTGTAGCCCACACCACCAAGACATAAAGAATTCTCTAAATCACAAAATGTAGATACTTACATGTTCTATGTGATGGATGATCTTCATAAAGAAAATGTCATCTAAGATGATATAAGTAAGTAACGTAAGTTACTCCAAGACTACATAGCAACCGGATTTTGCGATGCTAAGGGAGTACGGTGCATACTTTCTCAAGAATATCATACGGATTTTTTTCTACTTCGATCCGCTATTCTGTGTTCTTTGCAAAAGACGTGTATTCGAGGGATTGTCACGAGAATCGGCTCAGGTATATTAATGCTATCCCTTCTTTCTTTTTGGAATGATCCATACCATACAAACAAAACAAGCAAATGCATAACTTCTGTAAATGATTCTATTCATAGAAATACTAGAAATTCCAATGCTCTTATTTCCCCGTATGTCTTATCATTGTATCGTTTGTTCGTGGGTCTCATAAAATACATAATTTGATAATGTTTATTTCATGATCTTAATGAAAGGAACAATGGTCGTATGATATTCCGAGAGATTTTATTGACATAATTCTCATGAATGGAATTCATTTATATATGTATATATGTATATATATGTATATATATATATATATATATGAGATATGGGAAAAGGTTACAGAGTTATATACACACCACCACCTTATCAACTGGTATACATTGATGATTTTGCCTACAGTGGCCAAGATGATATGATGGGATGCCCATAGAGGCTTGATGATGTTATGAATGAATATACCTATGCATGGTATGATATTTATATGAATATGCATGACATTATAAATATCAATGATTCACAGAGCTATTCATACTTACTTGTTGAGTCTTTTACTCCATGTTTCTCCCATGTCTTTTATTTACTGATTTTCATTCATTACATACTCGGTACATTATTTGTACTTGTAACGACCCGACCGATCATTCCGTGAGATTAGCCTCGTTTCCACTGTTACTGCTATGTTGTATGTTTCTTAGCCTATTTATGTTGTGTTGGGTCGGTTGGTTTGAGTTCAGAGTGGTCGTGGTGAGAATTAGCTTAATAGTGGAAAAAGTCAATTGGGAGTTGACTTATTGGTAAACTACCTCAAAATATGGATTTTATGGCTCTGATTGCTTCGTTAGGTGATTTGTTACTTAGCAGTGTGTTCATAATGGAGATTTCGATGTCCGGTGTAGAATTAGGCCTGAATTGGTGAAAGTTAGTTTTTGGTGATTTCGGTCGGCAGTGGAAAGTAGGCTATCGGGGTCGGAATGGAATTCCGATAGTTAGAGCAGGATTATAATGTCAGTTTGAATATGTGTGCAAATTTTCAGGCCAGTCGGATGTGTTTTGGTTTGATTCGGTATCACTAACGAAATTTAGATGTTTCAAAGTTCGTAGGCTTGAATTTGATGTAATTTTTGTGTTTTCGTGTTTCGAAGGCTCGACTAAGCTTGAATGATGACATGGGTAGTGTTGGTAGGTTTGGTTGACTTTGCGGTGGCCTCGAGTGAGTTTTGGGCAGTTATGGGATCGATATTTTTTTTTGGAACTTGGCTAGTTTGCTGGTGTTTCTGTAGCAGAGTTTTACTCTATGCGTTCGCGGAAGAGGGCTTGCGTTCAGATAGAGCGTTTGGTGGAAGGGGGGCCAGTTGTGCAATGCTTTCGCAGGCGAAGGGGTGCGAATGTGGAGTGTTGAGCATGGTGGCCATCGCGAACGCGGGGGTGTGTATGCGTTCACGTATAGTTTTGAGCCTTTTGAGGACCCCAGGCCTTTTGCCTATGCGTTCGCGGGTCAGAGGTTACGTTCGTGAAGGCCTGGGGGTAGCTGTGCTTGGCGTTCGCGGGCTTGAAGTTGCGTTCGTGTAGTGTTAAATTAGGGGCCTGTTGGATTTTTCTATGCGAACGCGGTCCTAGTGATGTGTTCGCGATGAAGAAAAATGAGCTGGGCATAAAGTTTTAAAGTTCTAAACGGGGGATTTTTGCAATAACTCAATATTCCATTAGAGAGCTCGGAAGAAGGAGGATTTGGACGAGATTATTAGTGGGATTCTTGTGGTAAGTGTTCTTCAATCACTTTCGGTTTAATTTAATGAATTAGTCTTGATTTTTATCATGTAATTTGAGGAATCAAATTAGAAACTGGGGAAAATGGGAGGAAGAATTGGAAACTTCTTTTGATGATTTGAGTGGGCAATTGTGGTCTTATTTTGGTGTTCTTGGTATGTATAGAATCATGGGAGGACGAGGATTCTAGTGATTTGAATTTTATCATATTCCGAGATGTGGGCCTGGGGCTCGGGTTTGGCCAATTTCGAGAATTGTGGTTAAAATTGATAGTTTTTGATTGGGTTTTGTTCCTTTAGTATATATTGATAATGTTAATCAAGTTATTGTTAGATTCGGAGCAATTGGGAGCCGACTTGAGGGGCAAGAGCATCACGGTTTAGTATTGTGGCCCGACAGAGGTAAGTAATGGCTATAAATCTTGTCCTGAGGGTATGAAACCCAGACTCCGTATTTCTCACTGTTTTTAAAATGGCGCACATGTCGGATGACGAGTATGTGGCGCGCACTGATTTTTTGATTGGAATTGGTCATCTCTCTGGAAACTATTGAGTTGCATTTTTTACTCTAAATAATACGTTAAATTGTGTTCTAAATACTATTCCTATATTTGGGCTATAAGCCATGTTTGGGGCCTCGTGCGGACTTGTTTGGGCCCCTTGGGGGCTTTTTACTGCTATTTGATCACTGTTGATTCATGATTTACACTCAGTCATATTGTGATTACTTTTTTCAAAACTCAGTCTTGTTTACACTATTTTAAGATATAAAATGATGTATTGGGTCGAGTACCTAGTTTTACTGATACGCCCGAGGGGCTTTTGAGAGGTTCTGACTGAGTGAGGCCGATGGCCTAATTTTTGAGGATATGATACGCCACAATGTGGCTTGATATTAGGGCTTGGGCTGAAGGAGCCCCTTCGGAGTATGTACACACCCTTAGTGAGCGCAGGTACCTAATGAGTGCTGAGAGCTGAGTGTCGAGTGACAAGTGATTGGGAGGCATGAGTGACAGTGAGGTTGCCTGAAGGGCTGATACTGAATGGCTGTGAGGTGCTGAGTGATGTTCTACCTGAGGGGCGATTTATGATTCATATTTTTCTCGAGGGGCTACTTATTATTTATTTCATTTTATACTAAATCCTTCGGTAATTTTTTTTTTATATCGAAAATTGTTGGAAACTACATTTTTCAAAGGATTTTATTGAAGTTGTCTTTTAAAGCATGTTGATTTCATTTATCTATGTATATATTGGTGGAAAGAAAGGTTGTACTGTAAAGACCCGTAAAATTTCTTGACTAAAAACGATGCATGGGTAGGTCCCCATATTGTTATATCAATAGTAAATCTTAAAATGGATCCTTATTCGGAGTAAAAAGTACCCCAGGACTTAAAAGATACAATTTTCCAGAATTGCGCGGGTCTGCGTTCACTATGCGATCGCAGATAAGGTATGCAGACCGCATAGTGGTCGCATACGTGGGCAGTTGCTTTCCATTTTGAGGCAAGCTATGCGGCCTATAATGCGATCGTATTTCACGAATGCGGGCCGCATAGTTGTCGCACTCTTGCACCTCTATTTTTGCAGAGGGAGTTATGCAACGCACTATGCAATCGTATAACAGGTATGCGGACTGCATAGTGGTCGCATACCTGGGCAGTCTGCTTCTGTTTTTTGGCCCAGCTGAAGGCCACTTATGCAACAGGTATGCAGAACGCATAACAGGAATGCGATCGCATTCCTGCTTCGGAGCTTCTAATTTTTTATTTTAAAACACGACCCCCAACTTTATAAAACACCTCTCCCCTTCATTTTTAGTGACTATCTGGTTAAAATAGAGAGAAGTGAGAGTGCGTTCTATTGAGAGAAGTCCCCATCTTCCCCAAGTTGGTCCTCCGTCTCTACTCAGGTCTGGAACTAATCGAGTAGTCGTCATCTTCTTCACCATAAGAGATAAGCCTCCACCCCATTTCCCTAAATTTTCAGATTTTAGTTAGAATAGAAGACACATAGGTTGGTTCTTGAAGATGAGATTTTAGACCTTGCATGCATGTGAATAATCTACCATAATCTAGTAAAGGGAAGTAAGCTAGGGCGATCTTTCACTAAAAAAGAGCTATTAATCTAAAGGACCACATAGTATTTGACAAAATGCCCAAATGAGTTCAAGGTTCCTAACTCTATGTTTGAATGTGTCACATTGTAAATTAGATTGAAGGAGTTAGAAGGTCTGGTGATTTGGGATAGAAATGAAAGGGAAATTCCAACTCGAGGTATGTAGGTCTAACTCTAACCCTCACATGATAAACCCATTCTGCTCACTTTCCGGGTATGATTTTCTTGTTGGATGTCGATGGAATTTATGTGTTATATGTGCGTAATTGAGGAATTCTTGCTTCTATGTCATTCCATGCTAATACCACATTGTTGTGCTACTTGAGTATATGAGTTGTGATCTTTATGTTCCTTCTTCTACTATGTGTGCGATCCTTGCATATGATGGATGTGGTAAATATGAAAGATTGGAATGGTAAGAAATATGAATCAAAAGTTGTTATGATGTGAAATGCGAAACATGAGGTTGAATTGTTGTGGAACGTGAATTAATGGAATGGATGGTTATGGAATATGTATTAAAGGATGAATTGTTGTGAAATGTGAATCAAAGGACTCTAATGATATGAAAGATGAATCAAAGCACAATATGTGTTGGGGATCAAAAAGGTTAAAAATTCTGTAAGTAATCTAAAACACCCATAATTGTACCATGAGAATGTCATAGGGGTGAGAAGGCCTATCCGGTCTGGCTGGGATCAGACTCCATGTCTTACACATGGATGCCTTGATATTGTGATATGATTATGATTTGAAGATGATTATTGTCCTCAATGCTTTCAGATGAGATGGCCTAGCTGATCGGGCAGAGATCGGACTCCGTGTGCTGTGCACGAGCCACGGTGTTAGCCTAGATGATCCGGGTAGAGATAGGACTCCGTAAGAACAAGCCACGGTGATTATATGTGATGTGATTGAAATTCGGACCTCACCTAGGATGGCTTAGCCGACCAGGTAGAGATTGGACTCCGTGTGACAACGACACAGTTGATCAATAATAATAATAACAAGAGGAAACTTAAAAGTACATTAACCAAAAAATGGCAAAACGGTGGGATGTGGTATTTCTTGTTGTGATTTTCCATGTTTCAGTGTATTGTTGTATGATTCCTTTATTCATGGTTGACTGTTATTTTTTAACCTATTTAGAGTAGGTTTGTTCATACGTGGTAGTACTATTCAATGGTACTAACGTCCCTTTTGCCGGAGGCGCTACACCTTTTATATGGATGTAGAAGGTTCCATAGCAGGTAGCTCCGATCGCCGTTAGTGGTGCCTTCCCTCCATCTTCACAGCAGTCTTGGTGAGCCCTACTCCTTCTCGGGGCTGTGTGTAGTTCATGTTGACTCATTTTGTTTATGTAGTCTTCTTTTGGGGTATATAGTCGGGGCCTTGTTGCCGGCAAGTCCATGTATTCTGCTTGTACTTTTAGAGGCTCCATAGACATTATGTGGGTTGTACATATGTATTTTGGGTAGTTATGGTACTCGTTCGCAATCATGATGCCGTATCATGAACGTTGTATTTTAGTATGTATGTTTTGGGAAAGATTAAATATTGAAAATGTTTTAAAGAGGAAAAATGGACTTTATGTTGTTAATCAATATTTTTGATTTTCTCTTGCTATTTCATATGAATAATGTATGTTATAAACATGGGGAAATGCGTTGGATAGGAAAGGAAAATCATGTTCGCTTGACCGGGTTCATTCGGTTAGGCGCCGGTCCCGTCCCTCGGTTTTGGGGCATGACATGTGCATATTGCGAACTGATGTTATTGATTTTATGTGTTTCTTGCTGCTTAGACTTTATTTATTTTCATTCCTAATGAGTTGGCATACGCACGTTACTCCCTGCACCCCTGTCTGCAGATACAAGTGCTGATACTAAGTGTTAGCCATCTATTATGTGTGGAGCCGTACTTCGGGATATAGTTGTAGTTGTTCAGCATCCGCAGCATCTTTGTTTTCCCTTCTTATGTTGTATCTATTTATTCTTTCGGAGGTTTTGTATTATAATAGTATACCTTTTGGCATATTTCTTAGATTCTCATGACATGTTAACTCTGAATTTTGGGAATCGTTTGGACTGTTAACTGTTTATTTTGCCTAATGGATTTAGAAAATTCAATATACTTTATGAAATGCTTGAAAATGAGTGGGAATTTTTGGAAAGAAACTGTAAATATGTGAATTTTCTAGCCTAGTTCCACGATAGGCACCATCACGGTCGGTTTAGGATTTGGGGTCGTGACAGTACTGACATCCCTTTTTGCCTGGAGATGTTGCGTTTCATGCCCGCAGGTCCCGATAGATAGGATGAGAGTCCTCTAAGTAGGCTATTAACTCGGCGGAAGGTGTCGGTGCACTCTATTTTCTTCGGAGTTACTTATTTGGTCAGTATGATTAGGACATGTATTGATTAGTATGGCAGGGCCCTGTCCGGACCTTTATGACATTTATGTACTATTAGAGTCTTATAGATATATGTCGTGTATGTGAACAATTGTATGGCCGTGTCGGCCTATGTTCAGTGTACGAGTGATCATTTTTTTTTTATAGGCGAGTATGTCATATGTATAAGTTTGTAATCCCTCATGCTTTATTTCGGTTCATTTACCTATGATAGAATGATACAAAAGATATGTTACGTTGGTACTCGATTGAGTAAGGTACCGGGTGCCTGTCGCGGCTCACAGTTTCGGTCATGACAAAAGTGGTATCAGAGCAGTCCTGTCCTAGGGAGTCTACAAGTCGTGTCTAGTAGAGTCTTTTTTATTAGTGTGATGTGCACCACACTTATATGTACGCGGTTACAAGTCATTGAGGACTTTAACTCTTTATTCTTACTCTAGATCGTGTGGTAGAACTCATTTGTAAGAATTTAAACTCCTAAATTCTATTTTATTTGTAATAAGACGATACCTACATCCAAAAGACAGTTGGTAAGAGATTGAATGTGGCTGTGAAAGAGTCGAGTCGAAGGAACTCGATTTTGCATCATGCTTATGATGAATAAATGTGAGGTATTCAGCAGAACACGTGTGTACTAAAACGTGTAAGCTTATTAATAAGGAGACTAAAGGCAAGAACATGTATCCACCCATATGGTAGAAAGCAACGAGTGAATTAGAAGGTACACGTTTCAACAAGTAAACGAAGCAAGGTGAAGAAGGGTACGAGACTCCTTATTAATGAAGATTATTAGTATTTACTATTCAAGCAGAGAAAAATAAGCATTTTAAGTTACCTTCACCAGTGATATATGTATGAACAATTGGCCACACCCATCTCATATATGCCCCATGGGAGCTAACAAATATGGTTTGAGAGCATGAAGGGATATCAGGATCCGATTGGGGTTAGAGTGACCTGAAATGATAGATGGATTGTTTGCGTTAGTTGACATTTCTGAAGAATATTGCAAATGTGCTAATAGATCTCCTTGTGAGACACCCAGATGTTGCACTCTGAAATAGTACAACTAGATAGGAGTACTACAAAGATATGCACTGGAAGCCTCGAAGGGATAAATATTATCTTAGTGTAAATCCTATCCCTAGCATAGAGAGAATGTTAGGCAACCCGAATACCGGTGGATGGAGTAACATGAGCTAAAAGAAAAGGAATATCTTGTTGAAGTTTTCAGAATAAAGTGATAGACATAAATGTTAGCAAGGAAATAAGATGATAGTTAATGAGGCATTATGAGTAAAATGTGATACATGGATGGCTACGGTAGATAAAAAAATGATAACAGTATTATAGAGTCTATAGACAAGGAAAGGTAAATACAAGAGGTAACAAACCTTCAGGCAACTAAAGAATATAGGTCATAAAGTCACATTCTCATTTCGAGAAATAAGTTCGTGACTCTAACGTGACTACCAAAAGGAAAAGTTAGACCCAGAGTAATAGAAATCAGTATGAATTAGGGACTAAGTGATTTGATAATGGTCTGCATCATGAGAATTTCAGATTTTTGTTCCGGCGATAATTGAACGGACAACAGAAGAAGATTCATGAGAAATTCAGAGAATGGTCATTCAGGAAGACGCTTCCCTAAAGCAAGCAATGTGATCAAAGTTAAGCTTAAGGGACTATATGTGCCAGTTACACTATGTAACGACCCGGTCGGTCGTTACGTAGAACATGCATTATAATTACTATTATTGTCTCGTTATAACTTGGTTAAACGGTTCTTGATGTGTTAGAGTTGGTAGGCTCAGAATCGTAATAATTATAATGAGAATTTAGTCACTTAGTCTTTAAAAATAGCCTTAGAGTTGGAAAAGTCAACTAAGAGTTGACTTATTGGTAAACGAGCTCGGAATGCTGATTTTATGGCTCGGATAGCTTTGTTAGGTGATTTGGGACTTAGGAGTGTGTTGGGAATGTTTTAGTAAGGACCGGTGTAGAATTAGGCTTGAATTGGCGGAAGTTAGTTTTTAGTAGTGGAAATGAGGCGATCGGGGTCGGAATGGAATTCCGACAGTTGGAACAGGTTCGTAATATCATTTTGGATATGTCTGCAAGATTTCAGGTCATTTGGATGTCACGTTCCAAAATCGAGGGACGAGACCGGCGCCTAACCAGATAAGCTCGGTCAAGCGGACCTGGATTACGTTTCCTACCTAACACAGTTCCCCATGCTCATAATGTACATTTTATAAGTGAAACAACAAACTAGAATCAAAGCATGCGTTTACAACATAAATCCCTTTCTTCTTTTAACATTTTCAACATTTAATCTTCCTAAAATGTAAATTCTAAAATACAACACTCCCGATACGGGATCGTGATTACGAACGAGTACGACAACTGCCCAAAATACATATATACAACCCACATAATGTCCACGGAACCTATAAGAGTACGGAGAAGAATGCATAGACCTACCGCAACAAGGCCCCGACTATACGTCAAAAGAAATGACATATACAAAATAAGACAACATGTACTACACACGGCCCCGAGAGGAAATGGGGCTCACCAAGGCTGCCGAAGAGATGAAGAGAAGGCACCACTATCGGCGATCAGAGCTACCTGTTATGGAACCACCTACATCCATATAAAAGATGTAGCGCCCCCGGCAAAAGGGACCTTAGTACCATTGAATAGTACTAGTATGTATAAACAAACCTACTCCAGATAGGATAAAAAACATCAGTTAAACATGAATACAGGAATCATACAACAGTACACTGAAACATGGTGAATCATAACAAGAATTACCACATCCCGCATCCCGTTTTGCCACCTTTTGGTTAATGTACTTTTAAGTTTCGTCTTGTTATTATTATTACTAATCCACTATGTCGTTGTCACATGGAGTCCGATCTCTGCCCGATCAGCTAATCCATCCTAGGTGAGGTCCGAATTTCAATCACATCACATATAGCCACCGTGGCTTGTTCTCACGGAGTCCGATCTCTGCCCGAATCGGCTAGGCTAACATCGTGGCTCGTGGACAACACACAAAGTTCGATCTCTGCCCGATCGGCTAGGCCATCTCAACAAGAAATAGTGAGGACAATAATCAACATCAAATCATAATCATGTCATAATATCATGTCATCCATGTGTACGGCATGGAGTCTGATCCCAGCAAGACCGGATAGGACTTCTCACCCCTAGGACATTCTCCTCATACAATTATGGATGCTTTAGGTCACTTACATCATATTTAACCTTTTTGTTCCCCAACACATATTGCTCTTGGATTCGTATTTAATATCATTAGAGTCCTTTAGTTCATTTTTCACGACAATTTATCCTTTAATCCATATTCCATAACCATCTGATCCATTAATCCATATTTCACAATTTCCCAATCCATTATTTCATGTTTCATAACAGTTCAACGTCATGTTTCACATTTCACATCAGTACCATATCTTTACTCATATTCCATGACAATCCACATTTTTACATTTTTCACACCCATCATATAATAGGAGCACACACACAATAAGAAAGAACATTATAGTAAACATGTATACACTCCACTAGCAAGACATAATGGTTGTAGCATACAGAAACTTGGAAACAAGAATTCCTCAATTAAGCACATAGAGAACATAATTTCCATATAAGGTCAATAAGAGAGTCATACACGGAAAATGACCACAACGGTCTTCTCCTATGAGGATTAGGGTTAGCCATACATACCTCAAGTTGGAATTTCCCTTTAATTTATATGCCAAATCACCGTACCTTCTAACGCCTTCAATAAAATTTACAATGTGTCACATTCAAACTTAGAGTTAGGAATGCAAGAATGGGACAACTATGCGGCCCACATTTGTGAAATACGATCACATTATGGGCCGCATAACTGTCCTCAAAATAGACAGCAACTGTCCAGGTATGCGACCACTATGCGGTCTGCATACCTGATCTGCAATCGCATAGTGAACTACAGATTTAAAGGGTCCGTTTTAAGATTTACTACTGATATAAAAATATGGGGACCTACCCGGGCATCATTTTTATTCAAGAAAATTTACGGGTCATTACATCGGAGTTATTTTGGATAGTTTCGGCATCGTTCATGGATTTTAGAAATTTTAAAGTTCTTAGGCTTGAATTTGATGTGATTTTGGTGTTTTGATGTTATTTTTAGTGTTCTGGGAGTGCAACTAAGTTTGAATGAGCATATATGATAGGTAGGTATATTTGGTTGCGGTCCCGAGGCGCTCGGGATTTATTTCAGATGGTTAACGAGAAGATCGAAGTTGGAAATTTGCAGCAAACAGCTACTGGTGTGAATTCATTGTTGTTTTCACACCTGCAGAGGTTTGGTAGATGGTGCAGGCCGACAGAAGCATAGAAAGCTCCGCAGGTGCGAGATTGAGTCAGCCCAGGAGAGCATCGCCGATGCGGACACTTGACCGCACCTACGAGGTCGCAGGTGGGGAAGTGGAGCCGCAGGTGCAGAATTTGATCGGCTTAATGAAAAGTCGCAGGTGAGGTTGATTTGACCGCAGGTGCGAGTCTGCAGGTGCGCTAATAAGGCCGCAGGTGCGGAAATACCTGCGCAGAAAGTATAAAAAGGACACTTTGCAAATTTTAACCCTTTTTCCACCATTGTTGTGCGCGTTCCGGTGTTTTTGAGGTATTTGAAGAGAGAAACGTTGGTGCATCATTGAGGTAATCTTTTTTGACTCATTAACTCGGTTGTAGGTGATTAAAGACCTTAATATCAGTGTTAAATTCAAGAAAATCAGTAGAAAAAGGTGGAGTTGGGGCTTGAGATTATGGGACCGATAAGGGTCTACTTAAGGGGTCAAACGAACTCCGATTTTAGCGTTCTTTATAAGTATGTACTCGTAAGAGGATGGAGAACCAGTTGGTAAAAAAAATTCGAGTTTCGAGACACGGGCCTAGGGTCAGGTTTTGGCTAAATTCGGATTTTATGCTAAAATTTGTACTTTTCAATTGGACTTCATTCCTTTAGCATAATTTGATGACAAAGATCTGATATTTATAGATTTGGAGCACTCGGAAGTTGATTCGAGAGGCAAGTAGGCGGCATAGTAGCTTTTCAGGCTAGTTTGAGGTAAGATATGTCTTTAAATCATGTCATGAGGGTATGAAATCCCGGGCTTTGCATCCTTTCACGGATTTTGGAATGGAAAGATTGGAAATTTGTGTCACGCCCCAAAATCGAGGGACGAGACCGGCACCTAACTGGGTTACCCCGTGTGCACAATATACAAATTTATAATGAATTTACAACATAATTTCCATTTTCCTCTTTTAAAGCTTCAATACTTTTACAATCCCAAAATTATACAAACTAAACACAACATTTCCGTCACGGGACCATGATTCCGAATAATTACAATTACTACCCAAAATGTATATACAACCCACATAGTGTCCACGGAGTCTCTAAGAGTGCTAGGAGTTTACATAGACTTGCCGGTAACAAGGCTCCGACTATAACTTTTACTAAATAATCAAAAGAGAATGATATAATCCACACACGGCCCCGAGAGGAAATGGAGCTCAGTAGAACTGCTGAAAAGATGAAGAGGAGGCATCACTAACGGCGGACCGAGCTACCCTATATAGAACTACATACATTCATATAAAAGATGTAGCGCCGCCGGCAAAAGGGACGTTGGTACCATTGAATAGTATTAGCATGTATAGACAAACTTTACTCTATGTAAAATCAAGCTATACACATATAAGAGGCAGTTAATGAAACCCAAACAAATATTACCCAAGGATACAGAGAATCACAAATGATGTTTTCACATTTTCTTATTTCAATTGTTCCCCTATTGCGGCGTGCAACCCGATCCCACCTTACAATTATATTCCACCCTTATTCCTTTTGTTGCGGCATGCAACTCGATCCCATCTCACAAAAAAATTACACCCTTATTACTTCTGTTGCGGCGTGAAACCCGATCCCACCATACAATTCTGTTGCGGCGTGCAACCCGATCCCACCTTACAATTCTTTTGCGGCATGCAACCCGATCCCAATGTACAATTACATTTGATATCAACATCAACCAATCAATTCAATCACAATGATTTTCATCATCAAGAATATACATTCATAAAAACAAAATAGCCATGTGAAATCAAGGCCATAGTAATCTTTACCATATGGTGAGTGATATACGGCATACCATAAACATATAGTTCAATTAGATAAATCCACATTTTCTTTCCATTATTTACTACACAACATTTATCAATTAGATACCTTTCTAAATGTTGTATTCATTATCATTTCTTTCATTTGGTAGTACATCCTTGCATACCGATGTATTCAACAGTTAACAAGCTTCGCACATGATAGAGTAAGCACAAGGAATCTCCCTTTTCACAATATCATATAGCATGGTGGCATGGCACTCAACCAGGACAATCAGAGAATAGAATCTTACGCCTCAACACATTAGAACAATCAATTCACATATGCTCAAGCAAGAAACTCATACCAAATGTGTAAAGACTCGTAGAATTTATATCTAAATTAATACCCGAATAAGTCCCCGAGTTGTTATTACTATGGAAATTCTTAAAATGGACCTATTTTGAGTAAAAAGTACCCCGGGACTCAAAAGATAAACTTTTCCAGAAATTGCATGTTACGCAACGCACTATGCAATCGCATAATAGGTATGCTGACCGCATAGTGGTCGCATACCTGGGCAGGCCACTACCCAAATTGAGGACAACTATGCGGCCTAGAATGCGATCGCATTTTTGTTATGCGGATCGCATAGTTGTCGCATTCTTGCCCCTTGAATTTTGTGAGGGAGGTTATGCGACGCACTATGCGATCGCATAATAGGTATGCGGACCGCATGGTGGTCGCATGCCTGGCAGTGTGTTTTCAAATTTTGTATGCGATCGCATTCCTGACACCATTCCCGTGTCGGGGCTCTTATTTTCAAAATTTTAAAACCCGACCCCCTATTCACTAAAACAGCTCTGCCCTTCATTTTAAACCATTTTATGAAAAAAATTAGATAGAGGGGAGAGAGGGTTCTTGAGAGAGAAAGCGTCATCTTTATCAATCTATTTTCCAAAGTCACTCAGGCCGGGAGATTTTCGAGTAGTTGTCCTCTTCTGCATTATAGGAGGAAAATCCCCAACCCTATTCCCTTTAATTTCTCATATTTTGGGTGGTAGTGGGAATCACCTAAATGGGTTCATAAATATGAATGTTAGGAACCTAGCATGCATGTTCATTAATTGTATTAATCTAGTAAAAGGAAGTGGGTTGGTGTAAATATTCACAACGGATAGGGTGGTAATCTAAGGGGTCACATATTATTCGGTAAAGAGCCTAAGAGAGTTCGGGTTGTATTCATGATTTCCAATTCTAAGATAAATGTGTTCAATTGTGCACTAGATTGACGGTACTAGACGGTTCGGTGAATTTTGAGTAGAAGTTAAAAAGGAAATTCGAATCCAGGTATCTATGACTAACTTTAAACATCGTAGAATCACCCTATTAGTGCCCAAATATATGGTATGAGTTTCTTGTTGAGTAACTGTGAATACATTGACTTTGGAATAATTGTGTTGAGGTGTAAGACTTGATAAATGTCTAAATTCTAAATATGTTGGTACGAAACGATGGTAATGAACTCAAGTATGTGTATGCACTTATGTACGATGGGCTATGTAACAAGTGACGAAAGAAGGCCGGGAATTGATTTAATTGAACTTCATGATCATGGCAATATCTTATATGATGCACTATTGGTAAGATTCATTGTGGCTTGGCTTCGTATGAGTTGTTGATTGAAATGAAATCATACTCTTGTTGATGAACACCTTTGTGGTTAAATGAATGGCTGGTAATAACTATTATGAACACATGATTGTTTGGTTGTTATGAAATGGTAGTCTTGATGGTTTAAATCCATGTGATTGAATTGTGAACTGTTGTTGTTACTACGAATTTTGATGTGCGGTAGGATTGGCTTGCACGCCGCAACACGAAGGAATAAGGGTAGAGATGTAAAAAGGGTTGAATGTAAATTGTCCGATGGGATCGGGTTGCGTGCCGCAATATAATAAATGATGTTGAAACGTGATTGTCTGGTGGGATCAGGTTGCGCACCCCAACAAGAAGTAATAAGGGTGGAATGTTGAGAAGGAACAAGGGTGAAGTGTGATTGTGTTGAGATGAAAAATTCGTGAGACCATTAATTGCAATTGTTCTGCATCACTGTGTATTACATGTCGGTCTGGTTAACTGTTTGCTACCTGTGCATTTCCTTATTTTACTTAGTGTAAAATTTTTTCATACATACTAGTAATATTCAATGGTACTTACGCCACTTTTTCCGGGGGTGCTACATTTTTATATTGAATGTAGGTGGTTCCATAGCAGGCAATTCTGCCCACCGTTAGTAGTGCCTCCTCTCCATCCCGTCAGCTGTAGTGGTGAGCCCCACTTCCTCTCAGGGCCATGTGTGGTTCATGCCACTTCCTTTTGAGTCTTTTATGTATTTTAAGTTATAGTCGGGGCCTTGTTACCGACAAGTATTGTATAAACTCTTAGTATTCGTAGAGGCTCTGTAGACACACTATCGGTGATCTGCATATGTATTTTGGGGTATTAACTGTGTGTGCTCGGAATCATGGTCCACGTTGCATGTACATATCATGTATGCTTTTGGGTAATCAAATGTTGAAAAAGTTAAAAAGACAGAAAATAATTGAATTTGTAAATCTATGTTTAAACCCAAACTTGCTACTTCATAAGGAATAATGTATATGGTCAACACGGGAAATTGCTTGGGGTAGGAAAATCGAATCCAGGTCCACTTGACTGGGGTCACTCGGTTGAGCGCCGGTCGTGTCCCTTCATTTTTGGGGCGTGAAAAACATGGTATCAGAGCCTAAGGTTTTTAAAAGTTTCATAGGATGTATCGGAGCCGTGTCTAGTAGAGCCCTTCTTATCGGTGTGTTGTCGACCACATCTATAATTAGGGGGCTTCATGGACATTTAGGAAAATACTCTTTCATTGTTATTCTGTATCGTGCGGTGAAGTGGAAAGTGAAAATATCCTTTTCTAACTCATGCATTGTTCTGAATTTTTCAGTAAATGGCAGCAAAGAAGAGAGCTCAACTCGGCCTAGAGTGCAATGCCGCCCCAGGAGTGGTCATGAATTCTGTACCAGATGGTGCGGGTGAGACTGATTCCCCGACCCTGAATCTGCGTGGCCTTCCTATTCCAGACCAGAATGTTCCTATTACTTCTACGGCGGAGGGTGCTGCAGTCCCTTCCGCTGATGACCCTGATTCTTCTTCAGTCCTAGCTTCTGGTCCCGGTGACTCTGATGGGGACCTCAGGGGAGATATTCATATGTTGACGTAGCTTGTGTCCTCCCAGGCCTAGAGATCTCATGGTGCCACTGCGTCGTCTAGCGGGCAAGGAGATACCACCAGTTCCAGAGTCAACCAGTTTTGTGGTTGGCCCCTTCAAAGTTCTCAGGTACTGACCTAGAGGCCGATCCTCAGGATTTTCTAGATGAGATATACAAGACGCTTCGGGTTATGAATACTATAGAGACAGTGGGGGTTGAGTTGGCTTCTTACAGGCTGAGGGGAGCGGCTTATTGATGGTTTGAGATGTGGGAGGATTCCCGTAGGGAGGGAAGCCCTCCGGTGAGATGGGATGACTTTGTTGATTCTTTCATGGATCACTTCTTGCCTGCCTCTATGGCAGCCCGTGCTATAAAATTTGAGGTCCTCAGGCATGGAAACTTGAGTATGTGGGAGTACCACATGGAATTTGTGCTATTTTCCAAATATGCTCCTCATTTGGTGTCGACTATGGATTCCAGAGTCCGACGGTTTTTTCAAAGCCTTAGTCCCTTGGTTGTGAATGCAGCTGCTACAGTTGCCTTGCACTTAGACATGAATTATGGGAAGATAGTGGGATTCGCCCAGGCTACAGAGGCTAGAAAGTTGAAGATAAGAATGGAGAGAGAGAGCATTAACAGAGCCCGGTCAGTAGGCCACTAGGGGAGTTCACTGGGAGGAGGGAGACCAGCTCATGGGATAGGGTTATCAGGGCCATCACAGTCTAATGCACGGTCCTCATCTAATGCATCGATATCCGTACACAAATATCAGCAGAGCAGTCGCGTGCGACCAGGTTCAGACAGTAGGAGACCCCACAACTCCGATCACCCAGAAAGGAGGTTCCAGCTGCAGAGGAGGGCTCCGTGCGCTACGTGTGGGAGGTTTCATATCAAGCTTTGTTACTTGGATATCCCGGTGTGCTATAGATGCGGGTTGAGAGGTCATGTACAGCGGGATTTCCGTGTTCCCATTCAGGGCTTGTGTAGGGGCACTGCTCAGCTAGCTAGTTCTTCGGCCTCCACATCTTCAGTGTGTCCTCCAGCTCTAGCAGGGCGTGGTACTGTTATGGGTGGGGTAGGAGGTAGAGGTGGACCCAGTCGATTGTATGCTTTGAGTGGTCGCAAGAGTGCGGAGGCTTCTCCAGATGTTGTCACAAGTATTCTGACTGTACAAACCCTTGATGTTTATGCTCTTATTGATCCGGGGTCCTCTTTGTCATATGTTACCCCATTTATTGCTTCAAGTTTTAGGATAGAACCCGAGCAACTTCATGAACCATATTTTGTGTCGACTCTGGTTGGTGATTCCAATTCAGCCGCGCGAGTCTATAGGAATTGTGTTGTCACGGTGTGAGGTCAGTATAGCACATCCGATCTTATCGAGCTTGGGATGGTAGATTTTGATGTTATCATGTGAATGGATTGGCTGTACTCGTGTTTTGCTAAGCTCGATTGCCGAACCAGAATAATGAGGCTCGAATTTCCTAATGAGTCAGTTATTTAGTGGAAATGGAATGGTGTGGTGCCAAGGGGTAGGTTTATTTCCTACCTTAAGGCCTCGAAGATGATTAAGAAAGGATGCATTTATCATTTGGTCCGGGTTACAAACACCTCTTTAGATGTGTTTTCCCCCGAGTCCGTGCCAGTTGTGAATGAGTTTCTCGAAGTATTTCCGGACGAGCTTCCAGGGATTTTACCAGATAGGGAGAGCGATTTTGGGATTGATGTATTGCCAGATACACAGCAAATATCTATTCCACCGTACAGAATGGTGCCATCAGAGTTAAGGGAGTTAAAGGAGCAGTTGAAGGACTTATAAGAAAAGAGGTTCATTCGGCCGAGTGTATTGCCTTGGGGCACTCCGGTTCTTTTGGTCAGAAAGAAGGATGGGCCGCTTCAGATGTGTATTAATTATCGGTAACTCAACAAAGTCACTATCAAAAACAAATATCCATTGTCTCAGATAGATGATTGGTTTGACCAATTGAAAGGTGCTAGGTTTTTTTGCAAGAATTATTTACGGTCCGGGTATCACTAGTTAAACATTAGGGAGCAGGATATTCATAAGACCACTTTCAAGACAGGTTATGGGCACTTTGAATTTTTGGTAATGTCTTTTGGGCTAACCAATGCCCCAGGAACTTTTATGGATCTTAAACCGGGTTTTCCAGCCGTTTCTCGACTCCTTCATGATTGTCTTTATTGACGACATCTTTGTGTATTCGCGAAATCAGGAAGATCATGCTAATCACCTCAGGGCAGTTATGCAGACTCTTCATGAGCACCAGTTGTATGCCAAGTTCTCAAAATGTTAATTTTTGCTGGATTCAGTCACATTTTTGGGTCATGTTGTTTCTAGAGAAGGGATTAAAGTTGATCCCCAAAAGATCACAGCAGTTTAGGATTGGCCTAGACGAACGACCCCAACAGAGATTCGCAGTTTCTTGGGTCTAGCTGGGTATTATCGGAGGTTCGTGGAGGGGTTCTCTACCCTCGCCTCCCCATTGACTAAATTGACGTAAAAGCAGTTAAGTTCCAATGGCCCGATGCTTGCAAGAAGAGCTTTCAGGAATTGAAATCAAGATTGACTTCGTCACCTATATTGACTCTGCCAGAAAGTATGCAGGTATTTGTGGTTTATTGTGATGCTTCAAGGGTCGGTTTGGGATGTGTGTTGATGCAACATTGGAAGGTTATAATGTATGCTTCCAGGCGACTCAAGAATTACGAGAAGAACTATCCGACTCATGATTTGGAAATCGTGACAGTTGTGTTTTTCATTTAAAATTTGGCGGCATTATCTTTATGGGGTCCATATAGACGTGTTCTCAGACCACAAGAGTCTTCAGTATTTGTTCAAGAAAAAGGAGTTGAATCTAAGGCAGCGTAGGTGGTGGGAATTTCTTATTATTATATGAATATCTTGTACCATCCAGGGAAGGAAAATGTGGTGGCCGACACTCTTATTCGGAAGTCTATAGGTAGTGTGGCTCATTTGGAATTAGATAAGAGACCTTTAGCTCGGAGGTTTATCAACTGGCCAGTCTTGGGGTTTGTCTTTCAGCCTCAGGCGAAGGGGATGTGGTGGTGCATAACAGAGCCAAATCTTCGCTTGTGGAGGAAGTAAAAGAAAAGCAGTTTAATGATCCAACGTTGGCACAATTGAGGGAGGCAGTTCTGAATTACAAGATTTCGGTATTTTCACCCAGCAGCGATGATGGTGTTTTATGGTGCCAAGGAAGACTATCTGTTCTGGATGTGGATAATCTTCAGGAGAGGGTAATGGAGGAGGCTCATAATTCCAGGTAATTTGTAGTTCTATGAAAATTTATCAGGATCTCTGAGAGATTTATTGGTGGAGCGGTATGAAGTGGGGTGTGGCGGACCGTGTATCTAGATGTCCGAATGGTCAGCAGATTAAGGCCGAGCATCAGCGACCCACTGGGTTGGCTCATCTTATGGAAATACATATGTGGAAATGAGAGATGATCAATATGGACTTCGTGGTGGGGTTACCTCGCACTCAGCGCAAGTTCGACTCAATTTGGGTAATAGTGGATCGACTCACAAAATCAGCTCACTTTTTACCAGACAAGTCCACTGATACTGCAGAACAGTACGCTCAGTCATGTATCAAGTAAATATTCAGACTGCATGGTACTCTAGTATCTATTATCTCTGATCGAGGGGCCAAGTTCACAGCTAATTTTTGGAGGAAATTGAAGCAAGGTTTAGGTACTCAGGTAAATCTCAGCACAACTTTCCACCCATAGACAGATGGTCAAGCGGAGCAGACTATTCAGACGCTTGAGGATATGTTACGGGCTTGTGGTTTGGATTTCAAAGGTACTTGGGATGATCACTTGCCGCTTATCGAATTTGCTTACATTAAAAGTTTTCGTGCTAGTATTCAGATGGCCCCTTTCGAGACATTGTACGGAAGGAGGTGTAGGTCTCCAATTGGATGGTTCGAAGTTGGTGAGGCGGAATTATTAGGGCCAGATCTTGTGCATCAAGCAATGGAAAAGTTAGAGTCATTCAGTAGAGGATGAAAACTGCTCAGAGTCATTAGAAATCCTATGCGGATGTTCGCCGTAGAGATTTAGGGGTTCCAAGTAGATGATTGGGTATTCTTGAAAGTGTCTCCCATTAAGGGAGTCATGTTGTTTGGGTATAAAGGGAAATTGAGCCCTAGGTATGTTGGGCCATATCGGATTGATCAAAGGATATGACAGGTGGCCTATCGGCTGGAGTTGCCCCCTGAAATGTCGTTGGTGCACTCGGTGTTCCATGTGTCTATGTTGAAGAAAGTGGTTGGAGATCCATCCACCATCGTGCCAGTTGAGACTATTGAGGTGACTAAAGAATTATCATATGAAGAAGTTCCGGTTCCCATTCTTGATAGGTAAATTCGAAAGTTGAGGAACAAAGAAATTGCTTCAGTTAAAGTGTTATGGCGAAGTCAATGAGTCGAGGAAGCCACGTGGGAAGCGGAAAAGGAAATGAAAGAAAAATATCCTCACTTGTTTGGTCAAGTCTAGTAGTGATCGTGTGAATTGTCATTTCTAAGCAATTATAAGTTGTGTTCAATTTTGTGCAATGACACTCTATCTTCCCCACTCTCCTAAATGCTCTACTATTGTGACTTCTCAAGTTGTGCCATGATTATATATGTTGTGACTATTTGGGTAATATGCAACCCCTTTGAAGTAAATGGAGTTATACGAAACACATGTGTTAGTTAAATTAATAATAGAAGTGTAGATTGATAATGATTAATTGAAATGTATATGGTGTATTAGAGTTAATTCAATTGTATGGGGATCATTAAAGTGACCAACTTCTGTGCAAGTATGTGTGATTAATTGAACCATGTGTAAGATTGTGGTGTAAAAATAATGAACTATGTGTAGTTGTTAAAGTGATTGAATATGCGCAAATTGTTGAGGTAACAAAGTTATATACCAGTTGAAGGGATAATGAAACTGTGTAATGGTGCATGGAAATGTGATTCGGGGTCTCTCTGGCAGGTAGATAGGCTAATTACAAAGGAAACTCTGGAAAAAGTTTCAGAAAATATCGGAGTTAGTGAAAATTTGGGGTTGGCATGTCATGTTTCCAAAACAAAATGCATTCCCAATCCTCATTCGAGGACGGATGATTTTAAGGGGGCGGGGGGGTGTAAAGATCCGTAGAATTTATACATCGGATAATGCCCGTATAAGTCCCCGAGTTGTTATAACAGTTGAAATTTATAAAATGGACCTGTATTGAGTAAAAAGTACCCCGGGACTAAAAAGATAAAATTTTCCAGAATTATGCGGCCCAGAATGCGATCACATTTTTGTTATGGGACCGCATAGTTGTCGCATTCTTTCCCCTTTGGTTTTGTGAGGGATGTTATGCGACGCACTATGCGATCAAATAACAGGTATACGGACCGTATAATGGTTGCATAACTAGGTAGTGTGTTTTCCAATTTTGTCCCATTTTTAGGGCCATTATGCGATCGGAAAGAGGACAACAGAATATGAATGTGGTCGCATTCCTGACCGCATTCCTGTCTCGGAGCTCCTATTTTCTAATTTTTAGAACCCGACCCCCTGTTCAATAAAACACCCCTCCCCTTCATTTTTAACCATTTTATGAACAAAATTAGAGAGAGGGGAGAGAGGGTTCTTGAGAGAGAAAGCTTCATCTTTATCAATTGATTTTCCAAAGTCACTTAGGCCGGAAAACTTTCGAGTAGTTGTCATCTTCTTCTTCATTCTAGACTGTAAATCCCCAACCCTAATCCCTTTAATTTCTCATATTTTGGGTAGGAGTGGGACTCACCAAAATGGGTTCTTAAAGATGAACACTAGGAACCTAGCCTGCATGATCATTAATTGTATTAATCTAGTAAAATGAAGTGGGTTGGAGTAAATATTCACAAAGGAGAGGGTGGTAATCTAAGGGCTCACATAATATTCGATAAAAATGCCTAAGAGAGTTCGGGTTGTGTCATGATTTCCAATTCTAAGATAAATGTGTTAAGTTATGCACTAGACTGACGGTACTAGATGGTTCGGTCAACTGTGAGTAGAAGTTAAAAAGGAAATTCGACTCCATGTATGTATGGCTAACTTTAAACTTCGTAGAATCACCCTGTTAATGCCCAAATATCCGGTATGAGTTTCTTGCTAAGTAACTGTGAATACATTGTGTTTGGAATAACTTTGTCGAGGTGTAAGACTTGTTAAATGTCTGAATTCTAATATGTTGGTACGAAACGATGGTAATGAACTCAAGTGTGTCTATGTACTTATGTATTAAGGGATATGTAACAAGTGACGAAAGGAGGTCGGGAATTGATTTAATTGAACTCCATGATCATGGAAATATCTTATATGATGCACTATTGGTAAGATTCATTGTGGCTTGGCTTCTTATGAGTTATTGAGGAACACCTTTGTTGTTAAATGAATGGTTCGTAAGAATTATTATGAACACATGATTGTTTGGTTGTTATGAAATGGTAGTCTTGATGGTTTGAAACCATGTGATTGAATTGTGAACTGTTGTTGTTTCGAATGAATTGTGATGACCGGTGGAATCGGGCTGCACGCCGCAACACGAAGGAATTAAGGTGGAGAGGTATAAAGGGTGGAACGTAAATTTTCCAGTGGGATCGGGTTGCGCGCCACAACATAATAAATGGTTTTAAAATGTGATTGTTAGGTGGGATCGGGTTGCGCGCCACAACAGGGAGTAATAAGGATGGAATACTAAGAAGGAACAACGGTGGAGTGTGATTGTGTTGAGAAGGAACAAGGGTGGAGTGTGATTCTGCATCACTGTGTATTACGTGTTGGTCAACTTAAATTTTTGCTACCTGTGCATTTCCTGATTTTACTTAGAGTAAAGTTTTTTCATACATACTATTACTATTCAACGGTACTAACGTCCCTTTTGCTGGGAGCGCTAAATTTTTATATTGAATGTAGGTGGTTCCATAGCAGGCAATTCAGCCCACCGTCAGTAGTGCCTCCTCTCCACCTCATTAGCTGTACTGGTAGGCCCCACTTCCCCTCCGGGCCGTGAACCACTTCCTTTTGAGTCTCTTATGGATTTTAAGGTATAGCTGGGGCCTTGTTATTGGCAAGTATTGTATAAACTTTTAGGATCCGTAGAGCCTCCGTAGAGAGACTGTGGGTGATGTGCATATGTATTTTGGGGTAGTAACTGTGCATTCTCCGAATCGTGGTCCGCGTTGGTAAATGAATGCATGTACATATCATGTATTTTTTTGGGTAATCAAGTGTTGAAATGTTAAAAAGACAGAAAAGAACTCAATTTGTAAATCTATGTTTAAACACAAACACCCTACTTCACAAGGAATAATTTATATGGTCAACACGGAAAATTATGTGGAGTAGGCAAGGCGAATCCAGGTCCGCTTGACTGGGGTCACTCGGTTGAGCGCTGGTCGTGTCCCTTGATTTTTGGGGCATGAGAAAATGCTCGCACACAAACAATGTGACTCTACAAAGATTAAAGTTAGCCATACATACCTTGAATCGAAATTCCCCTTTAATATTTATCACTAATCACCGGACCGTCTAGCACCGTCAATCTATTCTACCATGTGACATATTTCACTTAGAATTAGGAACCACAAACATAACTCGAACTCATTTATGCATTTTATCTAACTCTATGTGACCCCTTAGATTACTAACCCCCTTTTTGTGAATAATTACCCAAACTCGTTTCCCTTTACTAGATTAGGGAGTTTAACTTACATGCATGCAAGGTATCGGCTTTTATCTCCAAGAATAAATTTATCTATTCTATCCTTTTTGGCCAAAACCTGAGAATTAAAAGGAATTGGGTTGGGGACTCACCTCTTAGAGTGAAGAAGATGACAATTACTCAATAACTTCCAGGCCCGAGTGATAGTGAAGAATTAATTTTGGGTGAAGATGGAACCTTATCTTTCACGAACTCTCTCTTCCCTCTCTCTATTTTGTTCAGAAAATCGTTAAAATGGAAGGGGGTAAGTATTTTAATGAACTGGGGGTCGGGTATAAAAATAGAATTTTAAAAGTCTCGAAGCAGAAATGCATTCCTGCTATGTTGTCCGCATTCCTGTCGCATAAATGACCCTCGAATGGGCCAAAAAAAATCAGACAGCCCAAGTATGCGACCACTATGCAGTCCGCAAACTTTATCTGCGATCGCGTAGTGGACCGCAGGCTCGCACAATTCTGGAAAATTATATGTTTTAAGTCCTAGGTTACTTTTTACTCCACAATGGTTTGTTTTAAGAATTTCTATGGTTATAACAACACGGGGACCTATCTGGGCATTACTTTTATCCATGAAATTTTACGGGTCTTTACATTGCCCCCCTCTTAAAATCATTCGTCCTCAAATGAGGATCGGGGAATCACTAGAGTAGGAAAAACACAAAATATACAAAACACCAAATTTTCACTAACTCCGATAATTTCTAGAAATTTCGCCAGAGTTTCCTTTATAATTAGGCCTATCTACCTGTCAGAGAGCCCCCAAAAAACAATTTAACCAATTCCACACATTTTTAGTTACTCTATCAACTTGCACATAATCCGGTCATTTCAACAAGCTACATATAATTCAATTACTTCCACAAGACTCACATAGTTCGGTTAACTCCACAAATTTGCACATAATTATACTATTACAATGTGTTACACATAATTCAGCTATTACAATGAGTTGCACATTATTCATCAATTTCAATAACTTGCACATAATTCAGCTATTTCAATGAGTTGCACATAATTCAGATATTTCAACGAGTTGCACATAATTCAGCTAATCACAACAACATATACATTAATGGCACAAAGTTTGAGAAGTGACAATAGTACGGTAATTATGGGAGTGGAGTTCTCTTGCACAAAATTTGACACCAATGTAATTTCTTAGAGATGCCAACTTTCAAAACCACTACCGGACTTATTCAAACAAGTGGGGATATTTCTCCTTCATTTCATTTTCTGCTTCCAACGTGGTTTCTTCGATTTGTTGACTCCACCATAATACCTTAACCAAAGCGACCTATTTGTTCCTTAACCTACGAACTTGCCTATCAAGAATGGCAACCGGAACCCCTTCATATGGCAGATGACAGATGGATCTCCAACTACCTTCTTTAGCATGGACACATGAAACACCGGGTGCACTAATGACATCTCAGGGGGCAATTCCAGCCTATACGCCACCTGCCCTATCCTTTGAGCAATTCTATATGGCCCGACATACCTTGGGCTCAATTTCCCTTTCTTCCCAAACTGCATCACTCTTTTCATGGGAGACACCTTCAAGAATACCCAATCATCTACTTGAAACTCCAAATCTCGTTGACGAACGTCCGCACAGGATTTATGACGACTCTGAGTAGTCTTCATCCTAACCTGAATGACTCTAACTTTTTCCAAAGCTTGGTGCACAAGATCCGGTCCTAGAGGTTCCGCCTCACAAACATCGAACCATCCAATCAGAGACCTACACCTCTTTTCGTACAATGCCTCAAATGGGGCCATCTGAATACTAGCATGGAAACTGCTATTATAAGCAAATTCTATAAGCGGCAACTGATCATCCCAGCTACCCTTGAAATCTAATACATAAGCCAGTAACATATCTTCAAGCGTCTGAATGGTCCGCTCTACCTGCCCATTAGTCTGTGGGTGGAATGCAGTGTTGAGATTTACCTGCGTACCCAAACCTTGCTGAAATTTCTTCCAAAAGTTAGCTGTGAACTGGGCCCCTCGATCCGAGATAATAAATACTAGAGTTCCATGGAGCCTGGCTATTTCATTGATATATAAGTGAGCGTACTGTTCTGTAGTATCGGTGGGCTTGACTGGAAAGAAATGCGCCGACTTCGTGAGCCGATCCACTATAACCCAAATTGAGTCGAACTTATGCGGAGTGCGAGGTAACCCCACCATGAAGTCCATATTGATCATTTTCCATTTCCACGTCGGTATTTCCATAAGCTGTGCCAACCCACCGGGCCTCTGATGCTTGGCCTTCACTTGCTCACAATCTAGACACCTAGTCACAACGTCCGCCACACCCCTCTTCATACCATTCCACCAATAAATCTCTTTGAGATTGTGGTACATTTTCGTAGAACCTGGGTGTACGGTATACCTGGACTTGTGAGCCTCTGCCATAAATCTCTCCCGAAGATCATCCTCATCTGGAACACATAGCCTCCCTTGGCACCATAAAACACCGTCATCATTGTCGAGTGAAAATGCCGTAGTCTTGTAATTTTGAATTGCTTGTCTCAGTTGTGACAAATCTCGATCCCTGAATTTCTTACCATTGACTTCCGCTACAAGCGAAGACTCCGCTCCCTTATGCACCACCCCATTCCCTTCATTTAAGGGCGAAAGACATACCCCCAGACTAGCCAACTGATAAACCTCCCGAGACAAAGGCCTCTGACCTGCTTCTAAATGAGCCAAGCTACCCATGGGTTTTCGACTAAGAGCGTCAGCTACAACATTTGTCTTTCCTAGATGGTACAAAATATTTATATCATAATGCTTGAGCAATTCTAACAGCCTCCGCTACCTTAAGTTCAACTCCTTCTGTTTGAATAAATACTGAAGACTCTTGTGGTCTGTGAACAAGTCCACATGGACCCCATAAAGATAATGCCACCATATCTTCAGTGCAAACACAACTGACGCGAGCTCCAAATCATGCGTCAGGTAATTCAACTCATCATTCTTTAGCTGTGTTGAAGCATACGTTATTACCTTAACACATTGCATCAATACACACCCCAAACCAACCCTTGAAGCATCACCATACACCACAAACCCTTCTGAACCTTATGTCAAGGTCAACACTGGTGCCAAAATAAATCTTGATTACAATTCCTGAAAACTCTTTTCGCAAGCATCGGACCACTGAAAATTAATCGCTTTTTGTGTCAGCTTAGTCAATGGGGAGGCGAGGGTAGAGAATCCCTCCACGAACCTCCGATAATTTCCAGCCAAACCCCAGTAACTGCAAATCTTTGTCGGGGTCGTTGGCCCAGGCCAATCCTCTAACGCTACAATCTTTTGGAGATCAACCCGAATCCCTTCCCTAGAAACAACATGGCCCAAAAAGGTGACTTATTCTAACCACAATTCACATTTTGAAAACTTTTGCATACAACTGGTGTTGATGAAGAGTCTGCAGAACTGCCCTGAGGTGAGTAGCATGATCTTCCTGACTTCGCGAATAAATAAGGATATCGTCAATGAAGACAATCACAAAGGAGTGGGGGAGTTGGTTAGCCCAAAAGACATTACCAAAAATTCAAATTGCCCATATCGAGTCCTGATGGCAGTCTTAGGAATATCCTTCTCCTTGATCTTTAACTGGTGATACCCGGACCGCAAATCAATCTTTGAGAAGAACTTAGCACGTTGCAACTACTCGAACAAATCAGCTATCTGAGGCAATATATATTTGTTTTTGATAGAGACCTTGTTGAGTTGCTGATAATCAATACACATCCGAAGCGATCCATCCTTCTTCCAGATAAAAAGAACCGGTGCTCCCCAAGGTGACACACTTGGCCGAATGAAACCCTTTTCAAATAGATCTTTCAATTTTTCTTTCAACTCTCTCTATTCCGCTGGCGCCATCCTGTAGGGTGGAATAGATATTGGCAGCATATATGGCAATACATCAATCCCGAATTCAATCTCTCTATCTGGTGGAAGTCCAGGAAGCTCATCCGGAAATACATCTAGAAATTCATTCACAACAGGCACAGGTTCGGGAGCCAGCACCTCTGAATTGGTGTCCGCAACCCGGACCAAATTGTAGATGCACCCTTTTCTGATTATCTTTGAGGCCTTAAGGTAGGAAATAAATCTACCTCTTGGCACAAAATTAATCCCCTCCCACTAGATGACTAATTCATTAGGAAACTCGAGCCTCATAATTATTGTTCGGCAGTCGAGTTTAACAAAGCACAAATAGAGACAATTCATCCCCATAATTACATCAAAATCTACCATTACTAACTCAATAAGATCGGTCGTGGTATCCCGACCATGCACCATGACAACACAATTCCTATAGACTCGCGGCCGTAATAGAATCAACAACCGGAGTCGACACACAGAATGGCTCGTGATGTTTTTCGGGTTCTATCAAAAAACATCAAGCAATAAATGGAGTAACATATGATAAAGAAGAACCGGGATTAGTAAGAGCATAAAAATCATGTGACTGAACAGTCAGAATATCTGTGGAAACATCTGGAGAAGCCTCCGCACTCTGGCGACCACTCAAAGCATAGAACCAACTAGGTCCGCCTTGACCCCGTGCTACACCCTAGTTGCACCGTGCCCTGCTGGAGCTGGAGGGCCGCGGGCTGTAAGGCGTGTTGAAGATTTAGCGGTTGAAGAAATGAATGGTTGAGCAGTGCCCATACCCTTGCCACGACGGGGTGCACGACAGTCTCGTTGAACATGGCCTCTCACTCCACACCTATAGCATACTGGTATGCCCAAGTAACAGGGATCAGAATGAAACCTCCCGCACTTAGAGCATAGGGCCCTCCGTTGCTGCTGGAACCTCCCACCTGAACGCCCCAACTGATGGAACAACCTGCTGTCTGAACCTACTCCAACGCGACCTCCCTGCTGATAAATGTGCCTTGGTGATAGTGCAATGGCTGAGGACTGAGCATAGGACTGAGATGGCCTTGACGACCCTCTCCCAAGGGCTGATCTCCCTCCTCCAACTGAACTCCCAGTGTTGGCCGCTGACATGGCCCTACTACTACTCTCCCTCTCAATTCTTATCTTTAATTTCTGAGCCTTCGTAGTCGAGGCAATTCCCATAATCTTCCGGTAGTTCATATCTGAATACAGCGCAGCTGTAGTGGTTTCATTAATACCCAAGGGACCAAGGCCTTGAACAATCCGACGAACTCTAGCCTCCATAGTAGACACCATGTGAACAACATATTTTGACAAGCGCATGAACTACATATGATACTCCCACACACTCATGTTGCCCTGCTTAACAACCTTAATCTCTGTAGCACGGGCTGCCCTAATCTCCGCAGGTAACAAATGATCCATAAAGGCATCCACAAACTCCTCCCACCTCGCCGTAGGGATCCCCTCTCCACGAAAACTCTCCCAAATCTCGAACAACAAATATGACGTTCTCTTCAGACGATAGGAAGCCAACTCAACCCCCTCTATCTCAGTAGCCCTCATAACTCGGATGGTCTTGCACATCTCATCAATGAACTCCTGAGGATCAACCTCTGGGTCAGTGCCTGTGAACTCTAGTGGGGCTAACCGTAGAAACTGGTTCACTCTAGAGCCTGAAGAATCCCCTTGCTCACTAGAGGACGCAGGGGCAGCATGTGATCTTTGGGCCTGGGAGGCCACTAGCTGAGTCAACATTTGAATAGCTCCCCTGAGGTCCCAATCAGAAATACATGGATCGGAAGCTGGGACTGAGGAAGAATCAGGAACATCAGCGGGAGGGACTGTAGCACACTCCGCTGGAGCAGGAATAGGGATAGTCTTGTCGGGAGTGGAGGAGTCAGGCTGATTTGTGGCAGGGGAATCATTCGCACCCGCACCATCAGCTGGAGCATTTATGAGCACTCCTTGGGTGCCATTTACTGAAAATTGGAACAATGCACGAGTTAGAGGTAGACAACCTATCCTTTCACCACATCGCATGATATAGAATTTCAATAAAGGGCTACTTTCCTAAATTTCCATGCAGCCCCCTAACTATAGATGTGGTCGACAACACACCGATAAGAAGGGCTCTACTAGACACAGCTCTGAGACATCCTATGATACTGTTAAAAACCTTAGGCTCTGATACCAAGTTATTCACGCCCCAAAATCGAGGGTCGAGACCGGCACCTATCCGGATGATCCCGATCAAGAGGACCTGGATTGCCTTTCCTACCTAACACATTACCCCGTGTGCACAATATACAAATTTATAATGAATTTACAACATACTTTCCATTTTCCTCTTTTAAAGCTTCAATCCTTTGATGATCCAAAAATTATACAAACTAAACACAATATTTCCATCACGGAACCACTATTCCGAATAATTACAACTACTACCAAAAATATATATACAACCCACATAGTGTCTACGGAGTCTCTAAGAGTGCTAGGAGTTTATATAGACTTGCCGGTGACACGGCTCCGGCTATACCTTGTACAACACAAGCAAAAGAGAATGATGTAGTCCACACGGTGCCTCGAGAGGAAATGGCGCTCACCAGAACTGCTGAAGAAGAGGCACCACTAACGGCAGACCGAGCTACCTGCTGTAGAACCACATACATCCATATAAAATATGTAGCGCCCCTGGAAAAAGGGACGTTAGTACCATTGAATAGCACTAGAATGTATAGACAAAATATTACTCTATGTAAAATCAAGCAATACACATATATGAGGAAATTAAAGAAACCCAAACAAATATTCCACAGGGATAGAGAATCACAAATAAGGTTTTCAAATTTTCTTATTTCAATTGTTCCCCTATTGCGGCGCGCAACCCGATCCCACCTTACAATCATGTTCCACCCTTATTTCTTCTGTTGCAGTGTGAAACCCGATCCCATCTCACAAATACATTACACCCTTATTACATCTGTTGCAGCGTGCAACCCGATCCTACCTTACAAATCTGTTACGGCGTGCAACCCGATTACACCGTACAATTACATTTGATAGCAACATCAACCAATCAATTCAATCACAAGGATTTTCATCATCAAGAATATACATTCGTAACAACAGAATAACCATGTGAAATCAAGTCCATAGTAATCTTTACCGAACGGTGAGTTATATACGGCATACCATCAACATATAGTTCAATTAGATAAACCCACATTTCCTTTCCATTATTTACTACACAACATTTAGCACTTAGATACATTCAACAATTGGATTCGTTATCATTTATTTCGTTTGGTAGTACATCCTTGCATACCGATGTGTTCAACAGTTAACGAGCTTCGCACATCATAGAGTAAGCATAAGGAATCACCCTTTTCACAATCTCATATAGCATGGTCGCATGGCACTGAACTAGGAGAATCAGAGAATAGAATCTTACTTCTCAACACATTAGAAAAATCAATTCACATATGCTCAAGCAAGAAACTCGTACCAAATGCTCGGAAACCAACAAGGTGACTCTACGAATATTAAAGTTAGCCATACATACGTTGAATCAAAATTCCCCTTTAATTTCTTTATCACAAATCACCGGACCGTCTAGCACCATCAGTTTATTCCACAACGTGACATAATTCACTTAGAATTAGGAACCATAAAAATAACTCGAACTCATTTAGGCATTTTATCGAATGCTATGTAACCCCTTATATTACTAACCCCTTTTTTTGTGAATAATTACCCAAACTCACTTCCCTTTACTAGATTAGGGAGTTTAACTTACACGCATACAAGGTATCAGCTTTTATCTCCAAGAATCAATTTATGTGTTCTACCCTTTTTAGCCAAAACCTGAGAATTAAAAATAATTGAGGTGGGGACTCACCTCTTAAAGTGAAGAAGATGACAATTATTCAATAACTTCCAGGCCCGAGTGATAGTGAATAATCAATTTTCGGTGAAGATGGAACCTTCTCTATCAAAAACTCTCTCTTCCCTCTCTCTATTTTATTCAGAAAATCATTAAAATGGAAGGGGGTAAGTGTTTTAATGAATTGGGGGTCGGGTATAAAAATTAGAATTTTAAAAGTCCCGAAGCAAAAATGCGGTCAGGAATGCGATTGCATTCCCGCTATGCGGCCCGCATTCATGTCGCATAAATGGCCCTCGAATGGGCCAAAAAGAAACTGGACTGCCAAAGTATGCGACCACTATGCAGTCTGCATACCTGTTATGCGAGTGCCTAGTGCGTCGCATAACTCCCTCAAAAAACATCAAGGTGCAATAATGTGACAACTATGCGGCCCGCACTTGAGAAATATGATTGCATTCTAGGCCGCATAGTTGTCCTCAAAATGGACAACAAACTTTCCAAGTATGCGACCACTATGCGGTCTGCACACCTGATCTACAATCGCATAGTGGACCGCAAACCTGCGCAATTCTGGAAAATTATATCTTTTAAGTCCTGGGGTACTTTTTACTCCACAAGGGTCCGTTTTAAGAATATTTTACAGTTATTAAAACACGGGGACCTATTTGGGAATTATTTTTGCCATGAAATTTTACGGGTCTTTACAATTTTGAAATATATTCCTTTTTAGGCAACTATTGAGTTGCGAACCCGATTTTAAAGCCTATGCTTAATAGTATTGATATATTTTGATATAACTTGGGTTGTAAGCCATGGTTGGGGCCTAGTGCCGATCTATTTATCCTTGGGGGTTATTTTTACTATTTTCCTCACTTGATATGTTATGATTTTCACTCAGTCTTTTCTTGATAATTTTTTTGACACTCAAAGTATTTTGATATTATTTCTTTAAAATGAAACAGTGTTTTGGGTCGAGAATCCAGTATAATGATGGCCCGAGTGGCATGTTGAGAGTGTCTGACCGAGTGAGGCCGCGTGCAAATATTGTGAGGATGTTATGATACGAGAGAGGCCGATGGCCAATATTGTGAGTGATTTATGCCATGATGTGGCTTGTTATAGCGCTTAGGCTGTAGGATCCCCTTCAGAGTTTGTACACCTCTAGTGAGCGCAGGTACCTACTGAGTACGAGTGATGCCCGCAGGCTGATACTGAGTGGCTGTGAGGTCGCCCGCTGAGCTGATACTGTGTCATGGTGAGGTGCTGAGGGAAATTATTGCGAGAAGTGATTATGGCCCGAGGGGCAGATTTATGATAATTTTACTGAGTTTTTTTTTTGTGATTCACTTCGTTTTTCAAACTGATTTTATTGAGAGTTTTAATGAGATATATATTGAAATTACACTTGTTTCAAATGATTTCTTCAAATTGGTTTTCGAACTTATGTATATGACGAATACTTTATGGTAACTTGGTGTTTTACTGTTTTTGTGAATTGGTGTATCTGTGCGGTGTATTTCATTTTTGTCAAACGGTGATTTATTTTCATTACTATTGAGTTGGCGTACTCATCATTACTCCATGTGCCTCTGTGCACAGATCCAGGTACCGGTTCAGAGCAGTAGATGTCTTCGTTCATATTCAGCAGCTTACGGGATTTCGAGGTAGTTGTTCAGCATACACTGCTTCTTCATTTCCCTTCCTTTATTAGTATTAGTATTTATTTCTTAGACATTGATTAATACATTAGCAGAGTTACTTTTATTTTTTAGATGCCCGTGACCATGTTGACTCCAGTCTTGGGAGAGTTGTTTAGACTGTTAGATTATTATAGGGGCGTAACGACCTAAAGAGATTATTTAATTTTTTGTTT
The DNA here is from genome assembly GCA_005239525.1 of Nicotiana knightiana. Classification (NCBI taxonomy): domain Eukaryota; kingdom Viridiplantae; phylum Streptophyta; class Magnoliopsida; order Solanales; family Solanaceae; genus Nicotiana; species Nicotiana knightiana. Next base: position 187,677 of record ML414026.1, on the reverse strand, counting down.
GCTGCTTATTATTGATTTTTGAAGTATTGTATTCAAACAAATGTGTATTTATGTTATGGTTGGATAGCCTAGTTCCACGATAGGTGCCATCACGACCGGTTAGGATTTGCGGTCGTGACAAGTTGGTATCAGAGCTCTATGTTACATAGGACTCAACCGTCATGAGCAGGTTCAGTAGAGTCTTGCGGATAGGTACAGAGACGTCTGTACTTATCTTCGAGAGGCTACAAAACCCTTAGAAAACATCTCTATTTTCTTGAACTCTTTCGTGCCAATCTATTGATTCTTGAAATCTAAACTCATGTTGTTTCATTCTCTCACAGATGGTGAGGACATGCAATACCAATCAGGGTGACCAGACACCAACCACACCCACAAGGGGCAGAGGTCGTGGTGGAGTTAGAGGACCAGCCCGTGTAGCAGCCGGGACTATACCACGGAATCCCCCAATCGTTTAGGATTAGGTTCCCGCCGATGGTGCTCCAGCAGGACAGTTTCAGGCACCGACAGTGCCTATTGTTATTCCGGGTCTTTAGGAGACCCTGGCTCAAATATTGACGGTGTGTACCAATTTCGCTCAGGAAGTTGCTATGTCTACTACTGCCACTACAGCTCGGGCCGGGGGAGGCATTCAGACTCCAGCTGCCCGGACACCTCAGCCAGCTGTACAGGGTATTCAGGCACCGAGGGTAGTCCCAGCCCAGCCGGTTGCTCCAGTTCAGGACTATGGGGTTCCTGTTATGCCTGAGGATGAGCAGTGTAGGCTGGAGAGGTTCAGTAGACTTCATCCTCCGACTTTCAGCGGTACAGAGGGCGAGGATTCCCAAGGGTTTCTAGACAAGTGCCAGAGGATAGTATGTACTGCGGGTATTTTGGAGACCAGCGCGGTCTCATTTGCTACATTTCAGTTTGCTGGTGCTTCTTTCACTTGGTGGGAGGCATTTAAGAGGCGTAGGCCGTTTGGTTCAGCACCACTCACCTGGCAGCAGTTCTCCACGCTCTATTTGGAAAAGTATGTTCCTCTGTCCCACATAGAGGAGCATCGCAGATAGTTTGAGTAGCTGTGCCAGGGAGAGTTCTCACTTACTCAGTATAGGATGAGGTTTTACAAGTTTACTAGGCATGCTTTGGAGTTAGTCCCTACTGACAAGGAAAGGATCATAAGCTTTGTAGATGGTCTCACATATTAGCTTCGCATTTTGATGACCAGAGAGAGGGTGTCTGGAGCCACATTTGAGCAGGTTGTCGACATAGCTCGGGACATTGAGTCGGTTCGTAAGCAGGAGCATGAGGAGAGGGAGGCCAAGAGGCTTCGTGGATCAGGTATCTTTAGTTGTGCCCATTCTAGAGGGCAGTTTCAACACAGTAGAGGTCGTTCATTTAGACCTCCACGTCTAGTTCGCCCAGCTTACAGTGGTGTATCTTCGGGGCAGGGTCCTCGCAGTTCTCATCAAGGACGTTCATCTTTTAGTGCCCTTCCAGCTCAGAGCTCCGCCCGAGCATCATCTTATCAGGGTTTTTCTATGCATGGTTCGTCTGCTGGTTATCATGGTGGCAGGGCTTCTCGTCAGGTTTCATCTCCAGCGCCAGGTGGTTGTTATGAGTGTGGAGAGTTCGGACATGAGTGGAGGCAGTGTCACCGTAGTCCTAGTAGTTCATCTTAGCAGAGGGTTCAGTGCTCGGCTTCAACCCCAGTCGCTTCACCATCTACTCAGGCAGCCAGAGGTGATGGTCAGACAGCTAAAGGTCACCATAGAGAGGGTGGTCGAGAAGGTGGAGGCCAGCCACGTATTTATGCACTTTCGGCTAGGCCTGATGCCATGGCCTCAGATGTAGTGATTATGTACCATTTCGGCTTGTCACACTGATGCTTTGTCTTTATTTGACCCTGGTTCCACGTACTCGTATGTTTCGTCTTATTTTTCCCACTTTTTTAATATGCCCCACGTGTCTCGAGTTACGTCTCTTCATGTTTCTATTTCTGTGGGCGATACTATTGTTCTGGACCGTGTGTATCGGTCTTGTCTTATATCTATTGGGGGTCTGGAGACCCGCGTGGACTTGATGGTACTCAGTATTGGGGGTCTGAAGACCGTTACCCTGGATATGACCGGAATTCCGAAAGTTGAGTGGAGAGGGTCTTTAGAGCATGTGTCTAGAAGAGTGATTTCTTATTTGAAAGCTCATCGTATGGTTGAGAAAGGGTGCGAGTTTTAGCTTACTTTCGTGACGGATGTTAGTAGTGAGACTCCTTCAATTGATTCGGTTCATGTGGTCCGTGATTTTTCGGACGTATTCCATGCACACCTGCTAAGCATGCCACCTGATAGGGACATTGATTTTGGTGTAACTTGGTGCCAGACACCCAACCTAGCTGTATTCCACCTTACCGTATGGCACAAGCGGGGTTGAAAGAATTGAAAGAGCAACTTCAGGAACTCTTAGATAAGGGGTTCATTCGGCCTAGTGTGTCGCCTTGGGGTGCGCCGGTGTTGTTTGTTAAAAAGAAAGATGGTACGATGCGCATGTGCATTGATTATAGACATCTGAATAAGTTTACGGTGAAGAACCGGTATCCTTTGCCTCGTATTGATGACTTATTTGATCATCTTCAGGGAGCTAAGGTGTTCTCCAATATTGACTTGAGTTTGGGGTATCACCTGTTGAAGATTCAGGATTCTGACATTATGAAGACTCCTTTCAGGACCAGATATGGTCATTATGAGTTTCTGGTTATGTCATTTGGGCTGACCAATGCCCCAGTCGCGTTCATGCGATTGATGAACAACGTTTTTCATCCTTACCTTGATTCATTCGTCATTGTATTCATTGATGACATCCTGGTTTATTCCCGTAACCAGGAGGAATATGCTCAACACTTGAGGATTGTGTTGCAGAGGTTGAGGGAGGAGAAGGTTTATGCAAAATTTTCCAAGTGTGAGTTTTGGCTTGGTTCAGTAGCTTTCTTGGGGCACGTGGTGTCTAGTGAGGGTATTCAGGTTTATTCGAAGAAGATTCAGGCGGTGCAGAGTTGGCGCAGACCGTCATCAGCTACTGAGATTAGGAGTTTCCTGTGTCTGGGGGATATTACCATCGCTTTGTGGAAGTATTCTCTTCTATTGCTTAACCATTGACCATATTGACCTAGAAGGGTGCTCCATTCAGATGGTCCGATGAGTGTGAGGAGAGCTTTCAGAATCTCTAGTCAACATTGACCACAACTCCGGTATTGCTTTTGCCTATTGTTTCGGGTTCTTACACAGTCTATTGTGATGTTTCTAGAGTTGGCTTGGGAAAGATATTGATGCAGGACGGTAAGGTGATTGGCTACGCGTCTACATACTTGAAGGTGAACCAGAAGAACTACCCAGTGCACGACCTTGAGTTAGTTGCCATTGTTCATGCCTTAAAGATATGGCGCCATTACTTGTATGGGGTACACTATGAGATTTTCACTGACCATCGTAGCTTGCAGTATCTGCTGAGGCAGAAGGATGTGAATTTGCGACAGAGGAGATGGCTGGAGCTTCTCAAAGATTATGACCTTACTATTTTGTATCACCCGAGAAAGGCCAATGTAGTGGCCGATGCCTTGAGTCGTAGAGCCGAGAGTTTGGGGAGTCTAGCATACCTTTCACCGGGTCTTCTCGCTATGACCATATTAGAGCTCGGCAGTATGATTATCCATATTTGTTAGTACTTCAGGATAGGGTCCATCGAGATGGTGCCAGGGATGTGACTATTGGTGATGACGGTGTTATGAGGATGCAGGGCTGTATTTGCATGCCCAATGTGGATGGGCTTCGAGAGTTGATATTAGCAGAAGCTCACAGCTCGCGATATTCCATTCATCCGGGTGTCGCGAAGATGTATCGGGATCTGAGACAGCAGTATTGGTGCAGGCGGATGAAAAGAGATATTTTTGAGTATGTAGCACGGTGTCTCAACTGCCAGCAAGTCAAGTATGAGCACTAGAGACCAGGTGGATTACTTTAGAGGTTAGATATTCCGGAGTGGAAGTGGGAGCGTATTACTATAGAATTTGTAGTTGGGCTTCCACGAACTTCGAAGGGTTTTGATGCTATTTTGGTCACTGTGGATAGATTACCCAAGTCCACACTCTTCATTCATGTTGGTACTTCTTATACTTCAGAGCGATTAGCTGGTATTTACATTAAGGAGATTGTCCGATTGCATAGAGTTCCAGTTTCTATTATTTCTGACAGAGGTACTCAATTCACATCTCAGTTTCGGAGGGCCGTACAAAGAGGTATGGGTACTGATTGATGTTGGTGGCTCATGGGACCACTTTCTGCCACTAGCAGAGTTTGCATATATAAATAGCTATAGTACAGTATTCAGATGGACCCGTACGAGGATTTTTATGGTAGGAGGTATAGATCTCTAGTTGGTTGGTTCGAGCCCGGTGAGGTTAAGTTATTGGGCACAAATTTGATTCAAGATGCGTTGTAGAAGGTGAAGTAGATTCAGATCAACTTCGCACGACGCAGTCTAGGCAGAATAGTTATGCGGACTAGAAGGGCCGGGATGTGTCTTTTATGGAAGGTGATAAGGTACTGCTGAAAGTATCACCCATGAAGGGTGTTATGAGGTTAGGAAAGAGAGGAAAGCTGAGTACACAGTTTATTGGTCCTTTTGAGGTATCAGAAGGTTAGAGAGGTGGCTTATAGACTTGCTTTGCCACCCAGGTTATCGAGTGTCCATCCGGTATTTCATGTGTCGATGCTCAGGAAGTATGTTGGTGACCCGTCTCATGTGTTAGACTTCGGCACAGTTCAACTCGAGGGTGATATGTCATGTGAGGTAGAGCCAGTAGTAATTTTGGATCGTCAGGTCAGAAATTTGAGGTCAAAGAATATAGCTTTAGTGAAAGTACAGTGGAGAGGTCATCAAGTGAAGGAGGCTACTTAGGAGACTGAGCGGGAGATGCAGAGCAAATATCCTCACTTGTTTGAGACTCCAGGTACATTTCTAGACTCGTTCGAGGACGAACGTTTGTTTAAGAGTGGGAGAATGTAACGACCCAGTCGGTCGTTACGTAGAACTTACATTATAGTTACTGTTATTGCCTCGTCATAGCTTGGTTAAATTTTTCTTGATGTGTTAGAGTTGGTAGGCTCGAAATCGAAATAATTATAATGAGAATTTAGTCACTTAGTCTTTAAAAATAGCCTTAGAGTTGAAAAATTCAACTGAGAGTTCACTTGTTGGTAAAAAACCTCGGAATGTAGATTTTATGGCTCGAATGGCTTCATTAGGTGATTAGGGACATATGAGTGTGTACAGAATATTTTAGTGAGGACTGGTGTAGAATTTAGCTTGAATTGGCGAAAGTTAGTTTTTGGTAATTTTTGGTCGGCAGTGGAAATTAGGCTACCGGGGTTGGAATGGAGTTCTGACATCTGAAATGGTGCGAAATGTCATTTTGGATATGTCTGCAAAATTTCAGGTCAATCGGAGTTGTTTTGGATAGTTTCGGCATCGTTGGTGGATTTTAGAAATTTCAAAGTTCTTAGGCTTTAATTTGATGTGATTTTAGTGTTTGGATGTTATTTTTAGTGTTTCGGGAGTGCAACTAAGTTTGAATGTTCTTATATGATATGTTGGTATATTTGGTTGGGGTCCTGAGGGGCTCGGTATTGATTTCAGATGGTTAACGGGAAGTTCGGAGTTGGAAATTTGCAGCAAACAGCTGCTAGTGTGAATTCGCTGTTGTTTCTGCACCTACGAGGTTTGATCGCAGGTGCAGGCCCGCATGAGCGCAGAAGGCTCCACAGGTGCGAGATTGAGCCAGCCCAAGAGAGTATCGCAGATGCGGACACTTGACCGCACCTGCGTTGTCACAGGTGCGAAGTTTGATCGGTTTAATGAAAAGTCGCATGTTCGGTTGGTTTGACCGCAGGCATGCTAATAAGGCCGAAGGTGCGGAAATACCTGGGCAGATAGTATAAAAACGAGACTGCGCAGACTTTAACCCATTTTCCACCATTGTTGTGTGGGTTCCGAGGTTTTTGAGAGATTTTGAAGAGGGAAACATTGGTGCATCATTGAGGCATGCTTTTTGGACTCATTAACTCGATTGTAGGTGATTAAAGACCTTAATATCAGTGTTAAATTCAAAAAAATCAGTAGAAAAAGGTGGAGTTAGGGCTTTAGATTATGGGACCTTTAGGGGTCGATTTGAAGGGTCAAACGAACTCCGATTTTAGCGTTCTTTATAAGTACAAACTCGTGAGAGGATGAAGAACATTTTGGTAAAAATATTTTTGTGTTCCGAGACGCAGGCCCGGGGGTCGGGTTTTGGCTAAATCCGGATTTTATGCTAAAATTGGTGCTTTTCAATTGGAATTCATTCCTTTAGCATAGTTTGATGATAAAGATCTGATCTTTATAGATTTGGAGCAACCAGAAGTTGATTTGAGAGGCAAGCAGGTGGTAGAGTAGATTTTCGGGCTAGTTTGAGGTAAGAAATGTCTTTAAATCCTGTCCTGAGGGTATGATACCCTGGACTTTGCATCCTTTCACAGATTTAGGGATGCAAAGATTGGAAATTTAGAAATATCTTCCTTTTTAGGAAACTATTGAGTTGCGAATCCGATTTTAAAGCCTATGCTTAATAGTATTGATATTTTTTGATATAATTTGGACTGTAAACCATGTTTGGGGCCTAGTGCCTATTTGTTTGCCCTCGAGGGCTACTTTTACTATTTTCCTCACTTGATATGTTATGATTTTCACTCAGTATTTTCTTGATTTTTTTTTTGACACTCAGAGTATATTGTGATATTATGTCTTGAAAATGAAATACTATTTTGGGTCAAGAACCCGGTATAATGATGGTCCGAGTGGCATGTTGAGAGTGTATGACTGAGTGAGGATGCGGGCCAATATTTGAGGATGTTATGATATGAGAGAGGCTGAGGGAAAATATTGTGAGTGATTTATGCCATGATGTTTCCTGTTATAGCGCTTGGGATGTAGGAGCTCCTCCGGAGTCTGTACACCCCAAATGAGCGCAGGTACCTACTGATTGTGAGTGATGCCCACGGTGCTGATACTGACTGACCGTGAGGTTGCCCGCTGGGCTAATACTGACTGATGGTGAGGTGCTGAGGGAAATTGTTGCGAGAAATGATTATGGCCCGAGTGGAAGATTTATGATGATTTTACTGAGTTTTTTTTTTTACTATGATTCACTTTGTTTTTCAAACTGATTTTACTGAGAGTTTTACTGAGATATATATTGAAATTATACTTGTTCCAAAGGATTTCTGGAAATTGGTTTTCGAACATATGTATTTGACGAATACTTTATGGTGACTTGGTGTTTTACTATTTTTTTTAATGTGTGTATCTGTGCGGTGTGTTTCGTATTTCTCAGACTGTGATTTATTTTCATTACTACTGAGTTGGCGTACTCATCATTACTCCCTGTGCCTCTGTGCACAGATCCAGGTACCGGTTCGGAGCCGTAGCTGTCTTCGTTCGTATTCAGTAGGTTACGAGATTTCGAGGTAGCTGTTCAGCGTCTGCAACTTCTCCATTTCCCTTCCTTTATTAATATTAGTATTCATTTCTTAGACATTGATTAAGACATTAGCAGAGTTAGTTTTATTTCTTAGATGCTCGAGACCATGTTGACTCCAGTCATAGGAGAGTTCTTTAGACTGTTAAATTATTATGGGGGCGTAAAGACTTAAAAAGATTATTTAATGTTTTGTTTGCTGCTTATTTTTTATTTTTGAAGTATTGTATTAAAAAAAAATGTGTACTTATGTGATGGTTGGCTAGCCTAGTTCCACGATAGGCACCATCACGACCGGTTAGGATTTGGGGTTGTGAAACACTAGGTGTCACCCTCGCGAGTAAGGAAATTTGTTATCCTTGGTACATAAGGATGACTACAAGGCGAGTGACGGAAAAAATTAAGAGGTAAAACATCTATACGTACGTCATCGTATCACTAAATATTACTACTCCCTAAAATGAAGAATATGGAGTGATGTGGCATTAAGTTAGAATTAAGTGGTTCTAGTAACTATGGAATGATAAATGAAGAATGCGATAAAAATGAGAAAGGGATGAGATTGCACTTATTCGATTCCTATAGATATTCTACGGTTCAAAAACATTATGCAAACACGACGTCGAGGAGGGGAAGTAAGGGTTCCTGCCCGATATGTTATTTATAGATAAGGAGCTAGTGTGGGACGTAAGTTAAGACAACGGAAATGACCCGAGAAAAATTATGCAGAATATTGATATGTGAATGAGCCATTGAGTAGTTAGTACTTGATTCAGGAAGGGACTAGTTACAGATAAACAAAAGGTTAAAGAAAAATCATCAGATCATGCAAGATAAACATAGTGAATCAAGTCTCGCGGACAATTATATCATGATCCTTGAAAAATATTCAGATAGGAGATGGGGTAGTAAAGGTATCATATGAGTGTTACGGCAATAAGAGAATGCCACTAGGAAGATAGTCAAAACTTCAGTTCAAAAGCAATATTACGAGCACATGAGCATGGAGGTAAGTAACAAAGGATAATTGTAGGTGAGTGCGAATATCAAAAATTTTATTTGGTGTACGATGTAATAAGCTCAAAACTTTACAAGAGTCATAGGGTTCTCCCTATGTACCAAAATGAAAGACTAGCTGAGGAAATAAGGAAAAAGGTTTCAACCTAAGCTCAGTGACCTAAAGAGGAAATTGTCTTATAACAACAGTCTCATAAAAACATTGTATGGACTCCATAAGAAAGTGACACATGTCGTGGCTAATGAACGAGGAAGAAGAAAAAAATCAAAAGGTGATATTCATAATCATATGGGTTGTATGGGATTCTAATGTGTGTGGGCACTAAGATAAGCCACGTATTCATTCAACAAGTGGCAGAACGACCAGGAAACGTAATTGCTTACATTTAGAGAAAGCTGAGAATAAATGCAAGGAATTATTCGATCAATGATCTAGAGTTAGTTACGTTAAGAACACACATAAGGTATGATTTTATTACAATTGTTTATCCATGCAGCATTTATGTAACAATCACCAGCGGGGGAAACTATAACCTTAGATTTTATTACAATTGTTTATACCTTAGTATAGTTAATCTTTACTGTTAATATTTAGTATTAGTAACTTAAACAACATCAGGTGACAACTGATTACTAATTTAAACAGCCTGCTTGATACGTCAATTCCCTGAGGGATCGACTCTGGGCATAATACCCCAGGATTATATTTGCAACGGCCGTTAAGTCTTTATAGAAGACATAGTTAAGCGTGATCNCCGAGGGTTTAGAGGTTGGATTAGAGATAACGATACCTCGGGTGCAATCTAAAGTGAACTGTAATGCAATCTAGCTAGCGTAACTTGAGAGAGTGCGTGTAGTAAATTATCATAATCATTTGAGAGAGATTTATGGTAGATATAGTGTTCATGATTGATAGAAACAACTAATCAAGCTATATGAAGTATCCGAGAAGTAAATTCACCGACGGGGGAAACCATAACCTTAGATCTTTATTACAATTGTTTACACCTTAGCGTAGTTAATCTTTAGTCTTAGTAATTTAAATAACATCAAGTGACAGTTGAGTATTCTAACAACTGGCTTGATACGTAAATTCCCTATGGGATCGACTCTGGGCATAATACCCCGGATTATATTTGCAACGCCCGCTTAGTCGTTTATTAGACATAGTTGAGCGTGATCAGAGATAGAAGCGAGATAGTACAACAACCATATTCTTTAACGTCTCTATGAGAAAACCAGTTAGAAAAGTACTATCCTCATTAAAAGTCAGTATGAAGCTCCCACCGGATTGTGTAGGCACTAAAGGTGCAAGTACTATAATAGAGCTTCAAGTTGTGGATGTGAATCATACCTATGTGGAAGGGAGGTTATGAAAGAGGTAAAATAGTTTATGTGAGATTTTATGAAAAGTAAGTTCAAGGTGAATAACGTACGAGATACTCAAATGCATAAGGTTGTGAATAGTCCATACTTCGGCTAGAAGCGCTGGGATTCAGTATCTAGGAATGATAGCAGCATCGTCAATTGCATATTTTCTAGCCTATGGTTTCTAGGTACCGAAAGGTCTAGTTAAGAGAGTAAAGAAGAGTTATAGAAGAGGTGATATCTCGGTTGATGTTCCAGAATAACAGAAGGAAATCGATGATGCAAGCAAGTTGAAGGGATGTTGCGAGTAATATAAATAGATATGTGTAGGTCACAAGCTAAAGTATGGTAAAGCGATAAGATTTTAGGAAGACATGAGCAAGGATAAAGAAAGGGTGAGTGAGAAGGTGACAAAAATGGAAAAGTCCCGAGGATTAAGCCCATGAAAATAAGAGGGCTAATGGTTTCTCTAAGTTATAGAAAGCTCAGTATAGCCTGAATGAACTCGAAGGAGTCTAAGATTAATAGCATTTCGAAGTGATGGAATGATGCCCCTGGTAATAGAATGTGGGTGTAATTGTGATAGATAAAGGATGACGTTTGGGCCTTCGATTGAGTAAGGATTTGAAGAAAAAAAAATGGATTCATCAATTGTATGGGATTACGATACCCACGTAAGGTGAACTATATTGAGATGCCATGAAATACGGTTATTGAAGTATAGTATCACCCCTAGGTGGATTAGGCAAGTCACTTCAGATATTCCCTGATGAGACGTAAGCCCAAGTGACAATGTATTACGTAAGAGGTTTCAAGTTATCACTAGTAGATTACATATCAACATTGAGGTGGATCAGCAATGGATAGATAAAAGTTACAAAGTATGAGATGAGATTAGGCCATCAGTCTTAAGATGAATAGTAATGAGGAATCATTAAAGGACTTATATTTATACATATATGATACGCAGCGAAAGAGTAATCTGGAGTTTGGTAGAAGACCTCAATAACGATAAATCGAAGTACGAGTTATGGTATAGTATGAGCTACCTAGATGTAGTAAATTCATGAGGATAGATAACCGTGTATATGAAATTAGATATAACAATATTCGTAAGTTCAACAAAGCACCGAGCGAAAAACATGAGTATACCTATAGATGCCCAGAGGGACATCTTATCAAGCTCTATATATGTTTACAAAGTGAGCCCTAGAAATTAGCTAAAACCTGGGGGGGGGGGGAAGGAGAGACGAGTTACATAGGTGCATTTACAAGGTCAAAGTTTTTCATGCTGCATGATAGAAGGTAGCAACAGTTACGAGATTGGAAGGATTCCGACCACAAGTCGTGGTATGAGAAAGAGGCCTAAAGGGGGAATGTCATGGCCTTTGGAATTATTCACAGAAAAGTTGCCTAGATGGCAAGGAGAGTAATAAATTATTCGGAAGACATAGGTTATGAAAATGATAAGTGCATCAGCCAACATTGGAGGATGAATGTTCCAAAGGGGGGAATGATGTTACACCCCATGTTTTCGTACGTGGAAGTACACCATAAGTAAATTAATGAAAGCTCTAAAATGAGATGTTACATCCTGCATTTTCGTATGTAAAAGTTTAATCGTATGTTAATCGACACAAGTTCGGGAATGGGAGTATTTTGGGATTATAAGTATTAAGCTATTTCGGACAAGTGATGTGTAAATTCATGAAGGGGATAGGGTAAGCAAATCGAAGAAAATGAATTTGGTCGAAGTTTGACATTATGAGATAAAATACAGTTCAAGCTACAATACCCCATATTTATGGATTAGTGCCATACAAGGTACCATATGACCATGATAGCAAGATTTATAAGGTGTATTAAAAGTTAGTAGTATTATAAGTAATTTGAGATAATTCTTAAATAAGTGGATAATTGGTTAATTATTGGATTAGTGGGGGATTAATGAGTTGATTAAGGTAAGTCTAACGAGGATCAACGTGGCAGCCACGACCAAGGTAAATGTGACTCTTATTAGGTTGAAAGATGGCATAATTTGGACATTCTTTGGCCAAGTCATCCTTATCAATGTGGGGCCCAAACCACCAAGACATAAAGACTTCTCTAAGTCACAAAATGTAGATAGTTACATCTTCTAAGTGATTGATGAGCTTCACAAAGAAAATTTCATCCAATATCACATAAGATAGTAACGTAAGTTAATTCAGGACTACATAGCAACGAGATTTTGCGATTCTAAGGGAGTACAATCCAATCATTCTCAAGCATATCATACAAAGTTTTCCCTACTTCTGTAAACCCCGTAAAATTTTCTCATTTTAAAATAATGTCCGAATGAGTCCCCGAGTTGTTTTCATCATGGAAATTTCTAAAACGGACCTAAATTGAGTAAAATGTACCCCGAGACTTAAAGAATAAAATTTTCCAAAAAGTAGGTGTAATGCAACGCACTATGCGATCGCATAACGTGTATGCGGACTGCATAATGGTCGCATACACGGGAAGATCACTGCCCCATTTGAGGTCAACTACGAGGACTAATGTGCGATCGCATTTGAGTTATGAGGACCGCATATCTTTCGCATTGTTGCCTTTGATTTTGGAAGGGAAGTTATGCGGCGCATGATACGATCGCATACCGTGTATGCAGACCGCACAATGGTCGCATACCAGGGCAGTGTGTTTTGAATTTCGGCCCATCTCGAGGGACATTATGTGGTCGATTCTGCGGACCGTATGTCAGGAATGCAATCGCATTCCTGACCGCATTCTTATGTCAGGCCCTATTTTTCTAATTTTTAAAACCCAACCCCAGTTCATTAAAACACCCCTCCCCTTCAATTTTTAACAATTTTCTGATATATTAGAGAGAGGAAAGAGTGGGTTCTAGAGAGAGAAAGCCCCAACTTCATCAAATTTGTCTTCCTTCAGTACGCAAGCTTGGAACTCATCAAGTAGGACACAAATTTCTTCACTCTAAGAGGTAACCTTCTACCTCATTAATCTTAATTTCCAGATTTTTGTTAAAATGAAACCTGGGTAGGATAGTTCATAAAGATGGGGTTAAGAATCTTGCATGCATGTACCCAATTTATCATAATCTAGTAAGGAAAATAGGTTGGAGTAACCTTTCACTAAAAATGGGTTACTTAATCTGAAGGAACACCTAGTGTTCGATAGAAAGCTCAAATGAGTTCAAGACATATTCATGATTCCTAATTCTATGTTTAAATGTGCCGCATTATGAATTAGATTGAAGGTGCTAGAAGGTCCGGTGATTTGAGATAGAAATTATGGAAAAATCCCGATTCGAGGTATGTATGGCTAACTCTAACCTTTGTATAATCCTCTTGTTGGGTCCGATTATACGGTATGAGTACCTTTTTTGGAAGTTTCTGAATTGATTGTTCAAATGTGTTGAGACCTAAGATTCCATTCTCTGATTGTCCTAGTTGATTACTATACTACTGTGCTATATGAGATTCTGAAAGGTGTTTTGATGTGCCTATCCTATTATGTGCAAAGCTCGTAAAAGCTCGAGGGTATCGATATGAAAGTATGTGTTAATCAATGAAAAAATTTTAACGTTCCCAAGTGTGAGAATGTATATGATGGTTAAAAATCCTGTGTGGTAAGTAATGAAAAAGGGTATTGTGAAATGAAGTAAATGGGTTGAACGATTATGGTAACACCGTGTACATGAATTACTGCTTGGTGAGAGTCATTGTGCCTTGAGCTCAAATAGTGAATTTTTTATATGAACTTGTGTTCCTTGAAAGGAAAAATTCTTGTGATTTCATTATTTGTGGTTGTTGTTACGAAATATGATTGTCGGATGGGATCGGGTTGCGCGCCTCAACAAGAACTAATAAGGATAATGAGATCTGAGGTAATAAGGGTGGCCGAGGTAATAAGGGTGGCCGAGGTAATAAGGGAGGCTGCGGTAATAAGGATGGAATGTGATCATTGTCACTATTGAAATGAAAATCTGGGAAACTCTTCAATATGGTGATGTTGAGAGGGAAAAAGGAGAGATTGTGAAACTTGTTGATTTTGGATGTTTCTTTCCACGTGCATTGATCGATTTGTTCTATTACTGTCTCTTAACTATGTATTGTTTGATTGTACTTGGATAAAGTTTGTTCATACATACTAGTACTATTCCACAGTACTAACGTCCCTTTTGCCGGGGGTGCTACATCTTCTTATATGGATGTAGCTGGGTTAATAGCAGGTTGCTCAGCTCCTCGTTAGTGGTGCTTTCTCCTCATCCTTTCTCGGTTGTACTTGTGAGCCCCACTTCCTCTCGGAGCCATGTGTAGTTCATGCCATCTCCGTTTGAGTATATTATCTATTTTAAGGTATAGTCGGGCCTTGCTGCCGGCAAGTATGGTATTAACTCGTCGTACTCTTAGAGGCTCCGTAGACACTATGTGGGTGTATATATATTTTTGGGTAGAGGTTGTATATGCTTGTTATCGTCGTCCGTATTGGGAAGTGTTGTAATTATTATGTATGTTTTGGGAAATCTAGTATAATAATGTAAAATTAGGAAAAATTAGATTTATTGTGGTAATCATACACTTTAAAGCTTATCTCACTGTTTCACATAAATAATGGATGATATAAACACGGGGAAGCACGTTGGGTAGGAAAGGCAAATCAGGTTCACTTGATTGGGGTCACCCGTTTCAGTGCCGGTCGCGTCCCTCGATTTTTGGGCGAACTAGGTATTAGAGCATAAGGTTTTAAAAGTGTCCTAGAATGTCTCAGAGCCGTGTACAGTAGAGCCCTTCTTATCGGTGTTTTGTCGACCCCATCTATAATCAGAGGGATACATGGACCTTTAGGAAACAACCTTTTCATTGTTATTCTATATCGTGCGGTGAAGTGGAATGTGAGAATAAACGTACTCGACTGCCGGACCAAAATTATGAGACTAGAGTTCCCTAATGAGTAAGTTATTGAGTGGAAATGGAATGGTGTGTTGCCAAAGGGTAGGTTTATTTCCTACCGTAAGGCCTCGAAGATGATTAAAAACGGGTGTGTTTATCATTTGGTCCGAGTTGCGGACACCACTTCAGAAGTGTCTGCCCCCGAGTCCGTCCTAGTCGTTAATGAGTTTCTTGAAGTATTTCTGGATGAGTTTCCAGGGATTCCGCCAGATAGAGATATCGATTTTGGGATTGATGTATTGCTAGATATGCAGCCAAAATATATTCCATCATACAGAATGGGGCCATCAGAGTTGAGGGAGTTAAAGGGGCAGTTGAAAGACTTACTAGGGAAGGGGTTCATTTGGCCAAGTGTGTCGCCGTGGGGCGCTCCGGTTCTTTTCATCGGGAAGAATGATTGGTCGCTTTGATGTGTATTGAATATTGGCAGCTCAACAAAGCCAATATCAAAAACAAGTATCCATTGCCCCGGATAGATGATTTGTTCGACCAACTGCAGGGTGCGAGGTTCTTCTCCAAAATTGATTTACGGTCGGGGTATCACCACTTGAAGATCAGAGAGCAGGATAATCCTAAGACCGCCTTCAGAACTCGTTATGGCCATTTTGAATTTTTGGTAATGTCCTTTGGACTTACTAATGCTCTAGCAGCTTTCATGGATCTTATGAATCGGGTTTTCAAACCGTTTATTGATTCCTTCGTGATTGTTTTATTGATGACATCCTTGTCTACTCGTGCGGTCGAGAGGATCATTCTAATCACCTCCGGATAGTTCTGCAGACTCTTTATCAGCACCAATTGTACCATGTTTTCAAAATGTGAATTTTTGTTGGATCAGTCACATTTTTGGGTCATGTTTTTTCCCGAGAAGGGATTAAGTTTGATCCCAAGAAAATCGTAAAGGATTGGCCTAGACCAACGACCCCGATAGAGATTCACAGTTTCTTGGTTCTAGCCGGGTATTATCGGAGGTTTGTGGAGGGATTCTCTACCCTCGCCTACCCATTGACTAAATTGACGCAGAAGGCAACTAAGCTCCAATGTTCCGACGCTTGTGAAAAGAGCTTTCAGAAATTAAACTCAAGATTGACTTCAGCACTGGTGTTAACTTTGCCAGAAGGCGCGAAGAGATTTGCTGTTTATTGCGATGCTTCAAGGGTTGGTTTGGGATGTGTGTTGATGCAACACGGGAAGGTTATAGCCTATGCTTTCAGGCAACTCAACAATCACGAGAATAGTTATCCGACGTATGATTTAGAACTCATGGCAGTTGTGTTTGCATTGAAAATCTCGCAGCATTATTTGTATGGGGCCCATGTGGACATGTTCTTAGACCACAAGAGTCTCCGATAATTGTTCAAGCAGAGGGAGTTGAATTTAAGGCAGCGAAGATGGTAAGAATTGCTTAAGGATTATGATATGAACATTTTGTACCATCCAGGGAAGGCGAATGTGGTGGCCGACGCTCTCAGTCGAAAGTCCATGGGTAGTTTGGCTCATTTGAAAGTGGATATGAGGCCTATAGGCCGGAAGATTTATCAATTGGCCAGTCTGGTGGTCTGTCTCTCGACCTCAAACGAGGGAAATATTATGGTGCATAATGGGGCAGAATCATTACTTGTAGCGGAAGTCAAGGAAAAGCAGAATATGGATCCAGCATTGCCGCAGTTCAAGGAGGCAGTTTTGAATAACAAGATTTCGGCGTTTTCACTCGGTAGCGATGATGGTGTTTTACGGTGCCAGGGAAGGCTATGTGTTCCTGATGTTGATAATCTTCGGGAGAGGGTGACGGCCGGAGCTCACAAGTCCAGGTATTATGTGCACCCAGGTTCTACCAAAATGTATCAAGATCTTCGGGAAGTTTATTGGTGGAGTGGTATGAAGAGAGGTGTGGCAGACTTTGTATCTAAATGTCCGAATTATCAGCAGGTGAAGGCCGAGCATCAGAGGCCCGGTGGGTTAACTCAACTTATGAAAATTCCAATGTGGAAATGAAATGATCAACATGGATTTAGTGGCAGTGTTACCTCGCACTCATCACACGTTCGACTCGATTAGGGTGATAGTGGATCGACTCACGAAATCAGCTCACCTCTTGCCAGTCAAGTCCACCGATACTGTAGAACAGTACGCTCAGTTGTATATCAAGGAAATAGTCAGGCTTCATGGTACTCCAGTTTCTATTATCTCAGATCTAGGAGCCCAGTTCACGGCTAATTTTTGGAGGAAATTTCAGCAAGGTTTCGGTACTTAGGTAAATCTCAGCGCGGCTTTCCATCCGTAGACTGATCGTCAGATAGAGCGGACTATTCAGACGCCTGAAGATATGTTACAGGCTTGTGTGTTGGACTTCAAGGGTAGTTGGGATGATCATTTACCGCTTATCGAATTTGCTTATAATAACAACTTTCACGCTAGTATTCAGATGGCCCCATTTGAGGCATTGTACGGAAGAAGGTGTAGATCTCCGATTGGGTGGCTCGAAGTTAGTGAAGCATAATTGTTAGGACCAGATCATGTGCACCAGGCATTGGAAAAAGTCAGAGTCATTCAAGAGAGGGTGAAAACCGCTCAGAGCCGTCAAAAATACTATGCGGACGTTCGTCGAAAGGAATTGGAATTCCAAGTTGATGATTAGGCTTTCTTGAAGGAATCTCCCATGAAGGGAGTGATGCGGTTTGGGAAGAAAGGGAAATTGAGACCAAGGTATGTCGGGCGAAATAGGACAAGTGTCTTATAGGTTGGAATTACCCCTGAATTGTCACTAGTGCACCCGGTGTTCCACGTGTCCATGTTGAAGAAAGTGGTTGGAGATCCATCAGCCATCGTTCCAGTTGAGACTACTGAGGTTAATGAAGAATTATCGTATGAAGAGGTTCCGATTGCCATTCTTGATAGACAAGTCCGTAGATTGAGGAACAAAGAAATTGCTTCAGTTAAAGTGTTGTGGCGAAGTCAGCATGTTGAGGTAGCCCTGTGGGAAGCGGAAGATGTGATGTAAGAAAAATAACACATTTGTTTGAAGAAGTCTAGTAGTGTTCGTCAGAACTGTCATCTCTAAGCACATTATATTCTATGTTCCGTTTTGTGCAAAAGCACCCCATCTTCCCCTAATTTCCTTATTGTTGTAATTTTCCAATGTGTGCTAAAACTGAATCCGCTGTTCTATTTGGGTGGTGTGCAACCCTTGAGGTAAATGAAAGTTTTGTGGAACGTATGTGTTAAACAAGTGATTAATAGTAGTCTACGTTGGTAATGATTAATTGAATTGAATATAGTATATTGAGGTGATTGGGTTGTATAGGACTCATTAAAACGACCAAGTTATGTGCAAAAATATGAATCGTGTGAAAATTTGTGGTATAAGAAGAAAGAACTATGTGTAGTTGACAAAATGATTGAATATTTGCAAATTGTTGAGATAACAATGATGTGTGTGAGTTATCGGGTGATTAAAACTGTGTAATCGTGCTTGGAAATGTGTTTCGGGGGCTCTGTGACAGGTACATAGGTCTATGTACAAAGGGAACTATGGCAAACTTTTTCTGAGATATTGGAGTTAGTGAAAATCTAGAAGTTGCATGTCATGCTATCAAAACTAAATGATTTCCAAAACCCTCATTCTAGGACGAATGATTTTTAAGGGGGGGGGGGGGGGGATG